>JAUPMG010280611.1:0-18443 GCA_031762675.1 Pachysandra terminalis | reverse complement strand
ACCCTAACTCCTATACTTTTATTAATTACATATTAACCCCTAATCTCATATTAAATATATATTAACCCTATTATTTTGGTTAGGTTATTACATATTCCCTCTCAACCCATTCTCAAACAGAAAGGTCTTCTTCTCTTCGGTATCAGCATAAGGTGCAAACTGCGACAATTCCATGAATCTAGCTTCGTACTCTGCAATAGTCATACTTTCTTGCTTATTTCTCATAAATTCCAACTCTTTCTCCTTCCTAGCACTCTTGGGAAAATACTTCTCCAACAATATCGTCTTGAACTTCTCCTAATAGATCTCTTCTTCCAGTACTTCTATGGATGTCTTCCACCATCTTCTAGCCTCTCCCTCTAACATGAAAATGGCTAGTCTGACTCTCTCCAAATCTTCACGTTCCAAGGCTTCAAATATATGCTCCAGATGATCTAACCACTCCTGAGCATCCATAGTGTCAAGACCCGAACCTAAGGAAATTCTTGTAAGAACCCTTATGCTCGAACCGTGACTCTCACCCCAATCGGAATCGGAGTGGCAATCAATATTGAGGCAAATTATAGAAATTTAATAAACTTCAAAAGAATCTAATTTACTGAAAAATAAGTAAAATATAACCCATCTATTACATCCAAAACACTTAATAAAATTCGCAGCTGAAAAGAAAATAATAACTTCCTATTCCAAGTCAAAACCAAATCCCTAGCCCTATACATAATATCTAATCTAAGAAATAAAACGGTAAATCCGGTAGCTAAACTTCACGTAAAAATCACTCCACGCTTTGATCAACTCCAGCAAATTCATTAAAAGGGTATTCATCTTATTCTCCAATATCATTATATTCCTATCTAAATTACCTGAAATATTGTCATAAGACGTCAGCTACACTTAGCCCAGTAAGTAAATAAATTAGATTACAATTTTAACATGAATAGGGTCCATACCTATCTTCAAAGATATAACATGAAGAAAACAGTAACTAAACATGGTAAATATGAAGAATATGTTATGCATGATCAGATTATTAATGCATGAATGCATGCTCATGCAACAAGACAGATTGATCACCAAGTGTGATCCATGCAAAATATCATGCTGTGCAATTATGCATGTTGTTCAGAATTTGAATTATGCAAGTCCCACACTAGACCAATCAATTACTGAGCAAGACGTCTTCTCGAATGGTCCCCCACCCCATACAAGGCCACTCTTAGTAAGATATTCCATGTGCGCATCATAGTTTTGAGGGGTTTCGATCAAGAGGGCACAATTACCCCACTTATTTGCGGTCAAGGCAATGAAAAAGTCCAAGGTGTCCATAAATAGGACTAACCTCAGTGAGCATTACATAAGGCGAATGCCAACAGAATTTCACTCGGCATCTGTTATGTATAATAATACGCTATCGAGATGAGTAAGATGGGGTATATTAGGGTAGCAAGTCCATCAACCGATAATGTTTGTCCATCCAGGACTTTCTCACCAAATCATGATATCCAAGTCATGATTCTTTTAGATTAAATCAGAAACTTCATCATAAGTGAAGTCTGATGGCAGGTCTGGTTCATGACCAGAATATGGTCATTAAGCCAATTGGTTATGCTATGCATGTGTGGTGGTCGTGCACACTAACTAATCATACAATCATGTGGACAGATGTGTAATAATTCAAAGTATGAAATTTGAAGTTTAAAGCATGATTTAATTCATCATAATAGTCAATCAAATAAAATTATACATAATGTATGATTAATCATCATTAATTATAAAACAAATTGCTTATCCTTTAATTCATGTCATGGAACAATTATAATTAATATAAAATTAATCATCATCAATTAAATATTAATTATATCATAAAAATCCTAACAAACAACCCAACCTGGGCTGGCCGACAGGCTGACCGGCACACTGGTTGGTCTGCCAGTGGCCTAGGCAGGTCCAAACTTAATTGATTCAAAGTCTAAGGGCTGTCTGGTAGGCTAACTAGCACACTGGTTCGCCATCTGGCAGCCTAAACAGGGGCCAAATTTACTGGGTGCAGGGTCTAAGGCTGGCCGGTAGGTTGACCGGCACACCGGTTAGCCATCTGGCAGCCTAAACATAGAGTGGGTTTTTCCAAAATAACTTAGGGTAGCCACCGGTAGGCTAACCAGCACGCCGGCTGGCCACCAATAGGCTAGGCAGGGGCTCAATTTCCAAGTCTTAGACACATATGGCCACCGGCAGGCAAACCGGCACGCCAGTTGGCCGTCCGGTAGCCTACACAGTAACCTACAGTGGGCATAATGGTGTCCAGCAAACTATCGGCACGCCAGTAGGTCTGCCGGATCCTATTTGAGTGAACCGACAGGCTAGCCAGCACACTGGCAAGTTGCCGGTTTGCCCAAAAACAGCTATTTCATGTTTTTAAACACATGAAAACATAATTAGTATCATCATACACGATCATAAGTTTCCAGATTTCTAATCCCATGACATCCAAGGTAAAATTATGAGAAATATAAACATAAACATAAACGTAATAGAGAATCCATCCCACTCCCCTATAAACTACGTGCCCGCCTGCTCCATGCTCTGCTTCCTCCTCCGCTCCGCTCCTGTGGCACCACATCACCTGGCCTACAACAGGATGAAGTGCTCTCCTGTACGAAACACGTTAAGTCTGTCCATCACTCGCTCCAGTACTGACCGATGCTCACGGACCTTAGTCCTCAACTCAGTGGTATTCCTCTTGAGAGCAGTCAATCTGGTCTCGAAAGATCTTTCCCCACTAGTATGGTAGGTGGTACGAAATCTGGAGGTAGGCACTGCTGATGAAGTCTCTGGTTATGTAGAGGGTGCATCTGACTGTGGTTCAGGTATGGTCTCGTCTCCTCTCTCTCTCTCTGTTGGTCAAATCAGGATTGGGTGGTCTCAGTCCCATAGCCACTATGTTGTAACTGCTATAAAGACATGCAATGTCCTTTTCTTCAGCGGCGGGCATTGGTTATCCCCACTTTTGTACCAGAGTAGTCATCAAGCAAGCAAAAGGCAATGACTCTTCTTCCTAGGGTACTAAATAGTACGGATGATGTGTTTCATGACGATGTTAGGAAAGCAAGGTTGGTGTCCCAAAGATAACTGGTTCAGGATCTGAACCATGTAAGAAGCCAAGTCTGTGGGTTTTCCGGTCCTAGGGTACACGTTCGTGAGAAATATGTTGTGAAGAATTCGGTAGGGATCAAGCATGGCTATGGCTAGGAGTGCGTTACCATTCCTCCACTATACCGCACTTCCGCAGAGTCTAACATTTGCATCATGCGTTTGGTTCTCTCTAGTTCTAGTAACTGTCTCATGGATGGGTTTAAGGTTAATCCCATAATTTCTGCCACTAAGGACGTATCCAAGCGGTACATGGCTCCCTCAATTTCAAATTCAATGAAAACGTTCCTCACACTATACCCGGCTATGGATGAGTACATGATCTTGGTGATGGCAGGGTACGCTGACCCACCCCAAAACAAAATTGGTAACCACCTCGCCCGGTCAAGTATGTCTACCACTCCATACTGCCTAACGTCGTCAATGACGACCGGTCTCTCTAAAATAATAGATTTATTGAAGAGTGTGTGAGATATCACCTGTTCAATTTTAGATGGCCCATGTTAAGATGATACCCTATGCACTTGTTCTGGCAACCCTACTTCGCAAAACTCAGTTTCGGGCCGGTGTTGGGATGAACTTGCATTATGTTTTTGCCCCTTTTTCTTGGTCGTCTTTTGCTTCTTTCTCGGGCTTGTTTCACTTGGCCTCTTTGTTCTCACCATAGTTTAGAGTATTGAGAATGGAAGTATAGAAGAAAGGAAGAAACTAGGTTTTCTTCTCCTGGAATGGAGAGAAATGATCAATGGAGATGGTGAGGTTTTGAGAGTGTCTACTAGGGTTTAAAGAGGAATAACAAAGGCTAGGGTTTGAATATGAACGAATAAGTGAGAAAATCCCTTATGATTTGAGGTTTAAAATCGTTCGGCATCGGTACCCCCGAGTCATCGATGCACCGATGGGTACTGATCAAATAAAGGTAAAAGATCAAACATTGTCGGTAGGTTTGTCGGTGTACCGACACCTACCGACCAACATAAAATATTTTTTTAACACTAATATGTATATAATATATATATATATATATATAAATATATATATAATAATATAATCAAATGGTGCTTAATACACACGTCAACGCACCAGGTTGAGTCAGGATTCGGCTTAACACATTATACATTAGCTTGATATATAATCAACATTCCAGAGAGTTTGTATTCAACTAAATATAACTTTACTAGATACACGGTCTATATTTCTTCTGTGTTAATCGTTACCGTATATTAATTAATCTCACCTCCTTATTACTCATTAGGCATAATTTGGGAATAATTCCTCATACTATATATATATCAGGTATTTTATTAATTTCTGAATACTTATGCTAACACCCCTATCTTTTCATAAGTTCTAGGGATAGATGCATTTACAACTACACCTTCCCTTATACTTCGGGAGGTACTTGGTCAATGTTAGGATTTTACATGTATATTTACGTCTTAGCAATCAACAATTTAATAAGTCTGTGGTGGACAAGTCTTAACAGACTTCCCAACACAACGAGATCCTAACATAGTGTACCCTTAAGGTTCATTCGTAGGATTCTTTAGAAATGGTGACCTACCGTTCTTCAGAATCCTTCAGAAATTCCTTCAGGTGTACCACAACAAATAATACTCAATCTCATCCTCACATATCTATCCCTTTAATCCCTCATTTTAGTTTACTAGTATCGGATTTCTAGGTGATGCCAATATGCATAAATCTCTAAGTCCCAATACACCCAAACAACTTAGACTAGATTCTCTAGTCTACAAATTCTACTAGACTCAGTTAACTTAACCAACTCAGGTACAACCTAAGATGAAAAGTTATTGAAGACTGCTGTTCTGAGTGAACCTTGTGCTTTGATACCAATCTGTCACGCCACGAGTCATCGTAACTCAAATCCCTAGGTGGGATGGCAAGGATATCGAGATGAAACCTTCGGGATCCATTTCTAGACTGCGGATTCTCATATCAAAAATCACAATTAATAATGGCAATTATTATTACTTTCATTAAATACTCAGAGTATGGAAGCGCAAAAAGAATAAATACCAGAGTAAGCAGAAAACTCGTATAACAAAGTCCTCATCCCACCTCAACCTGCAACATAATAAGTTGCGTGAGCTTGGAATGCCCAGTAAGAGACACTCTGTCCCCAATAAATCACAATATCTTAGATAAACGAATAAACAGAATAAATTTAAGAATTTATGATCGGCAAGAACAAATTGTAATCATTTGCACAAATATGGAATGTATGAGAGTTATGTATAAGATGATACATTCAAATAAGACTAATGACATGTTCAAATAATGGAATACAATTATGTTATGCAAATGAATGTATTAACTAAGGTTTCATGTTCAACTTCTCATTGGAATCAATCTGACTGAATTTCTGGGGATTACCACCTTGGCACAGTACAACCTGACTAGATTTCTGGAAAGGTATTCCGAGGTACAGTGCAACCTCTGACTGGATTTCTAGGAGGATAACCGGAGGTACAGTACAACCTCTGACTGGATTTCTGGGAAGATAATCCGAGGTACAATACATCCTCCGACTGGTCCTATCACAAGACCCTAGTATTCACACTCTGAGGAACTCAACAGTTCACCATAATTCATCATGTATGGATGCTTAACTTATGACCCTAATGATAACTCCAGTAGAAACTATCCACGCATCCATACACGTGGATAATCTACTAGGAAGCATCATAAGTTTCCTATCTCGTGTATAATCACAACACACAATAAACGTATCACACATACTCTATCAGTCGCTGCCCGGTTGACCCAGACAGGTTAATCATTTCCCACACGCATAAATCTGATAGTAGGATTCTAGTGATAATATCTGTAGGAAACTATTCATGCACCCATACACACAAACAATCCGCCAGTTACCATTATAGGTTCCCTTTCACATCATGAGTGGGATTACTAGTGATAGCACTCCTTAGAAGCTGTCCTTGTGCCCATACATACAAATAATCTATTGAATGCCATCACAGGTATTTCCCTCGTAATTCATGCAAAACATAATATTGGCCTCCTAGGTTTGTATCATTTGGTTGGGGTCTAAATTACCCTGTCATCGTGTAAACATTCTTAGAAATCAATAAATCCAAGTATACCCTCTTTCACTTCAAAAAATTCATGCTAATCAGTCATTAATGTCCAAATCAAATCCATCGGTAGGCTAGTCAGTGTACCGACGCCTACCAATCAACTCAAAATAATTCTAAAGATATGCTCCATCGGTAGGCTTGTCGGTGTACCGACGCCTACCGATCAACTCTAAAAATCTATTGTCGGTAGGCCCATCGGTATATCGACGCCTACCAACCAACTCAATTCCATCATCTATAGGTCCTTGTCGGTAGGCTGATCGGTGTACCGACGACTACTGACCCACGACAGTAGTCCTTTGTCGGTAAAGTCGTCGGTGTACCGACACCTACCGACCAACATATAAGGGTTTCATCGATATATATACCGACATCTACCTATAAAGACTAACATATAACCTTAACGCATCGGTAGGCTAGTCGGTGTACTGACGAACCTACCGATGGTTCACGAAGGATATTTTCTGGGTTATTTAACCTAGTGAACTTCACCTAATTTTAGCACAACTCATACCTATAATTGAAATTCTTTCTACAACACATCAAATCAATAAATTCAACATAGTAATTTCATCTTTCAATACAAAATGAGTAAGAAATCATCGAATTGAAATCATATTTGGAGTGTAAATACAAAACTTTCTATAATATAGTGAGACCATACAAAAATGCAACTGACATCAAATGCTAAGATTCAGATCTGGGTTTCCGTCCTCCGTTCTCTTCTTCTTCTTCTTCTTCTTCTTCTTGAGTTCTCCAAAGAAATTCTCTTCCCCTTCCTTCTCCATAGTGATCATGCAAATGGAAGGTGATTAGAGACGCAAGGCCTACATCCCTTCATTCTCTCACCACTCCATCCATGATCAACCCACGACCTCCACCATGCAATACCACGCGTTCAAAATTAAAATACGGTTTCAAATTAACACATAATACCCTAAATGCTTCCTAATTTCACCTTGACCCCCAAATGAGATATTTCAACTTCAATTACTAACCAAATGCTCTAATTAGCCGGTTTATCCACAATTCAATTTAGGTTCGGGTAATACATAATTAGATTTGGCTTTTTATCTTTCTTATCCTTATCTAAGTTAAGTCCCTTTTGTATTTTAATCTTGACCCTTAATCTAGTTTAATTATTCCTGCGAAATCTCAGCCATTGGTTTAACTTTGAGATTATGATTGTGTGTGATGCACTCTAGATAATCCCACCAATCATAATTGGTCAAAGTCAACTAATTAGCTTTTACTAAAAATTTCAAATTAGTCCCTATTTTCTAACTAATTACACTTAAACCTTTTAACTAATTACACTAAACTCCCTTAAACGAGTTAGGTTATTACACATAGGCTCAGTGGTGCCCTTAAACACAGTTGGTCCTAGTCTCTTAAATCTCTCTAAAAGCTTACTTGTTGGATTCTCCTGTGATTGCCTCACATTGGCATGCTGATTCTCCCTCATGGTATTGGCCATATCTTCCAATGCTCTGTAAACTCCTACTAGTTGCGGATCTCTCTCCTAAGCTCCCCCAGACGAACTAGTACCAGTAGTACTGTCACGCCCCAAATCCGAGATATAGGATCTCGAGGATTCAATAGAAGAGACCTTCGGATCCATCACAAGGATACGGGTAACCATCCATACAATCAACTCAATCCTGGTTGAATAAGAGTCAAAACAATAATTGAACAGCGGAAGTCTCAAGTAGTAAAACCAACTATAGCCCAATTAAATCTGACCTTCTCTATTGATTGTAAGATCTTTCTCCAAGACCAAGAACATGCAGTGGGGGTTTTAAGAGCCCAAAAGCACTTAGATTTGATCAAATTGGCATAGACCCACTTCACCCAAAGTGAATGGTTTCTGCTAACAATCTTCCAAACCAACTTGTATAGGGAAATCTGATTCCATTGAATAGCATTAGACAGCCCCAACCCTCCTTCACTTTTAAGGAGACAAACATCCCTCCAAGACACTTTGATTATCTTCCTTTTCTGATCATTACCTTCCCAAAGAAATCTGTAGCATATCTGATTCAAAGTTTTTAGAATTTTCTTAGGGAGTAGAAAGTTAGAGCTCCAGTGTATCTGAATTGAAAATAGGACTGACTTGATCAATTCACCTCTGCCAGCATAACTTAGATTTCTGAATTTCCAGCTTTGCACTTTTCTGTTAGTTCATTCAATAAGTTCCATACAATCCCTGATCTTAAGCCTTGAGGAGATAAGGGGTACCCCCAAGTATTTATTGGGGAGCTTGCCTTCAGCAATACCCCACATGGATGTAATCTGTTCAAGTGTATTAGGCTGGACAGCAGCAACATAAACCAGGGATTTTGTTTTGTTTACTGACAGACCAGTGAACAAACAGAAATCATTCATAGCATCCTTGAGCAACCTTGCAGACTGAAGGTCTCCACCAGCCAACAAAAATAGGTCATCAGCAAAACAAAGGTGGGTGATGCTTGGCCTGAAGCACTTAGGGTGGAATGCGAATGCCTGAGTTAAAGCTTTCTTGTGTATACAACAGTCAAGAAATTCCATAAGCATAACAAAGAGGTAAGGGGAGAGAGGGTCTTCCTGTCTCAGTCCTTTTTGCCCTATGAAGAAACCATGTAGGGATCCATTGATAGATAGGGAGAAAGATGCATTGCTAATAAGCTCCTTTATCCACTCCATAAATTTAATAGGGAATTTCCATGCTTCTAACATACAGTCAATTGCTTCCCACCTTGCATTATCATAAGCTTTACTCAGATCAAGCTTAAAGCCATCCTGGGCTTGCCCTTATTGAGGTGGTAATCATTTACCAGCTCATGTGTAATTTGAATGTTGTCAGTAATACTTCTACCAGGGATGAAAGCATTCTGGTGTTCCCTAATTAGTTCTCCAAGTAAAGGCTTCAGCCTGTTAGCCAACAACTTTGCAATGCATTTATATATGGTATTTACACATGATATTGGCCTGAAGTCTAACACCACTAATGGATTAGGCCCCATAAGGACAAGAGTGAGGCTAGTATGGTTGACTTGTTTTAAAAGCTTACCTGAACTGAAGAAATCCCTTATGGCCTGGCAGAATAAATATCCTGTGATATCCCAAGTAGATTTGAAGAATTTTGGGGTATAGCCATCAGGACCAGGTGCCTTGTCATCCTTTAGACTGAATAAGCACACCTTAATATCATTATTAGAAATGTCTCTTATTAGGTCAGCAGCTTGATCATCAGATACCAGTTTATTGAGGATAGGTTGTTCCATGCGTTGTCTCTAAAGGAGGTGGGCAGTGCCAAGGCTGTCTTTGTGGCAGCTTATGAGCTGATCAGCAATCTGATTTTGCTCCAAAATAGCCATACCAATGGAGTCTCTAATAGACAAGATTCTGTTTCTTGATCTATGACTGAGCAGGGATTTATAAAAAAAATTTGAATTGTTATCCCCCTCTTTAAGCCATAGAATTCTAGATTTTTGTCTCAGTTATGACTCATTAGCTCTGAGGAGAGCACAATACAATGAGAACTTGTTGGCTTCTTGATTATATAGGTGGTTAGCTTCCCCACTCATCAGATCAGCTTGAAGTCTAGAAAGTTCCTCCTTGGTTGAAGCAATTCTGATTTACTCCTGGATTTTAATTTATTCTTGAGAAGCTTTAGTTTAGAGACAAGTACAAACATTGGAGTTCCTGATATGTGCTCAGCCCAAGCCTCTTCAACAATAATAGTGAAGTCAGGGTGATCAGTCTAGTTGTTAAAAAATTTGAAGGGAGCCTTCCTATTAGAGATTTCAGGGAAAATCCTTATCAGCATTAGGGAGTGGTCTGAAATACCTGGGGGAAGAAATTCTGCTTCATAATCCATATACTGATGGAGCCAAGCATGGTTTATCATCACTCTATCCAATTTGCAAAGAGTCCTAGTAGTTGTATGGCTTTTGTCGTTCCAGGAAAATTGACAACCTTTATACTTGAGGTCTTGGAGTTCTAAAGAGTCAATATAGTCATTAAACTCTTTAGTGGCTTGTCTGTTGATATCCCTTCCTCCTAGCTTCTCACTACAAAATCTCACCACATTGAAGTCCCCAACAAGTATCCAAGGGGAATTGGTCTTCAGGTTGTTCAGATCCCTCCAAAGGGATTTTCTCTTAATGGGATCATTAGATCCATAAATAAAACTAATAACAGCATAAGAATCACTTTCTTTCAAATATAGGGAACCATGCACAACTTGATTAGAAGAAAATATGGGAGAGAAGCTAGCCACATTTTCATTCCAACAGACCCATAGCCTGCCTCTGTCAGAAGCTGAGTAGTTAAGGTAAGAGGACCATCCAGGGGCTATATGATTAATAATACTAGTAGATTTGTTTGCTCTCACCTTAGTTTCAACCAGTGCAAAAATACTAGGGTAATGAGAGGCTAACAATCCCCTAACCTCCTTCTGTTTGATAGGGTCATTTAGACTCCTAGTGTTCCAGCATAGCAGGCTGACCATTAAAACAAATGAGTGAAGAGGGTTCAGCTCCATCCAAGGTAGCAACCTGCTCCTTTACAGCATTGGGGGGGGACAATATTTTCCAACATATCTGCCTCCTCAACATCCATGAGAATGCTGAATTTATGATTAGATGTACTAAGTTGTTGAGTAGACTTAGTATTAGGTGTTACAATGACCTCCACTGCACTGTCTAGACTTGACAGGACTTGATTTTCAAAATTGCTTGGAGGAAGAGTGTTGTGACTGGATTCCTTTGCTTTATCATTAACTATTGATTCAACAGGCAACTCAGGGATGCATTGTGCAGTATTGATCCTGTTGTGGGGTTAGATGCTGGTGGGGGGGGGGGGGGGGGGGGTAGTTGTTCTTCTTCTAGGGTGCATTCTAGGTTCACAACCTTTCAAGTGGGTATCCACTTCTTGGGTACCTTAGCAAGGACAGGACAAGCCTTTGTCCCATGGCCAAAACATTTGCATTGGGTAAACTTCTGGGGTTTCCACAAATATTCTACTTTAATTTCAATGTTATCCTCAATCAAATTGTTACGTGATACATTAAGTGAGAAGTTGTTTGGGAGTTCAGATTTTGTGCTGATTTCAACACAAACTTTAGCAAAGTGCATCTGAGATCTATTCTTGGTGGGTGTATCAACATTGAGGGGAACACCAACTGCACTTGCTACATAGCTGAGACCTTCTGAATGCCAAAGTTCTGGAGGAACATTGAAACGTTGAATCCATACTGGAATTGTGTTGAGGCTCTCTTTGAGCAATGGCATCTTAGGCCACCACTCTCAGTATAAGAATTTTGCCAGCAAGATGCCAAGGACCAGAAGCAAGTACCTTATCCCTTACATCCTTACTAGAAAACCGAAAGAAATAAAACCCATTGTTGTTACATGTTACTTCAACAGTACTGAGTTTCCCCCCACAATCTCTGGGCAAATTCTTTGACCCCACTCACTGGTAATCTCTTTTCAAGGAAATGCCCCACCAAAGTATCTTCCCACAAAGCTATACCAGCATCAATAACCTCCTTTGGGGGGCACACCATCACCCTTCCATCCTTAATGTTAGGGGGAAAGTAAGACAATTTTGTGTGAGACGAGAGAGCTAAATTAGTGAACAGAGTGGACCATGCCCGAGGAGCATGGTGGGTAGGATGTCCTGGAAGGGAAGAGCTTCGAGAAGACAAGCCTGTCAAACCAAGAGGAGACCTGAGGTGCAGCTCAAGGGACTCAGAAAGTGGCAGCTGGATATTAAGAGGTGTCCTACCAATGGATAAAGCCTTAGCAGGGGAATAGAGAGAGAGGGGGGCGCACAACAGATGATGGGGGGAGGGGCAACCCCAAAGCATCCCTCGTACTATCCAAACCAGGTAAAGCCCCAGGGTTGTTATGTCTGTCAAACCCAGGGCCAGAAACAGGGGTTGACAGGTTGGCAGTTTGTCCAAAGCCAAGGCCTAAAATAGGGGATAGGATGGGTGTAGATAGGTTTGGAATGAAAGAGGAGATAGTCAATGACCGGGGAAGGCGAGCTTTTCCCACTCCAGCAGCTTGTACATCCAAATGAGGAAAAGAGATGGGACAGGTCAGAATACCTTGCTGTAAGCCCTGAGAACATTACCAGCTGCTAAGGCAGCTACAGGAGGGTGGCGGGAAGCTGGGAAAGAGTTGAGAGGTTTTGAAATGGAATGGTTAAAACCCACAAGACCCAACCCGACTCCAATAACCCGGGAGGGAGAAGAGGAAGAACTAGGCAGAGCCAAACTCCCTGGACCACCAGACGAGCTCGGCAGGGAAGGCGACGAGGGGACAGTCATGAAGAGATGAGGGGGGTGGGGGGAAAGGAGGAGGCCGGATCCGCACTCGAAGGAGGATAGGGAGAGGGAGGAGGAACAAAGGAGGGATGATGCTGAGCAGGAGCATCCACAGAGGGAGAAGAATGAAGGGAGGAAGGAGGACTGGGAAGAGCAAGAACAGGGTGGGTAACAAAAGGAGAAGAAGAAGGCCCTGAGATAGCAGAAAGTGCATGAGCAGCACGAGTAAGAGGCTTAGAAGAGGAGGCAGACAAGGCAGAAGAAGGTAAAGGAGGACCAGCCGGGGAGGAAGACCTACGTTTCTTCCTCCCCTTGGGGACCGGGCTAAGGGGGTGAGAGGGAAGATTCTATCCTCCTTAGATGAATTTTATCCTCGATGCATTAAATGAAGGATTTGAATTGAATGTCGCATATGGACTTTCCGACTGTGATAGCCTGGTCTAATACCCCTCATGATAACATGGGTTTAAGCTGACACTTGGGATGTAGACTTGATAACCATTTAGTCCTACGAGAGGACCACATGATCGGACCCAAGCTGAGAGCGAACCCATATAGGGAACCTCGTCAGTCTTGAGGAATGATGTTTGCCCAAGTATTCGCACATTGGTGTAAGCTTGGAAGATGGTATGCTATCCCAAGGATCCGCACGTTGGTGTAAGCTTGGGAGTCGGTGACGCCATCTATATATACCTGCTGTTGGGTTGTGAAGATGTATGAATCCCTAAGGGATACCGTAGGTGAATGCAAGTCTTGGTTGAATGACCCGTGATAAAAAATAAGTGGGGGGATTGTGCCTCCTAGGTTGAAAACCCTTAAAACTATGTTGTACACATAGAATGGTCCTATCCCTTAGTCCGTTCATACGGAGGATGCATTCAAAATGCTGGGACACCCCGGATAGAGATCGAGATCACGTGGGATCATACGATACTTCACATCTTAGACAGCATAACATTTCTCTTACATTGCATATTCTGTGTTGATATCATTGTTAGAGCCATTTGTATGAAACACTTGGCCTAATTCTCATACTTAAAATCTATGCATGTAGCTACAGGATCACAAACCACTGAGTAATACTCCGTGAGGATGGGAGAGAACTTATTATTATTGTATGTCACAACTGTACACCTCTTGCACATATTATGCTTATTACACAATTGTAAACGTCTGCACTTTTCTCAAATACTGGAACATGAGTGAATACACTTCATCGAAGGTTTACTCATCCGGGCTTCCAGCTTATGGATGTTGTTTAATATTTCAGGTTCAGGAGCTTAGTCGCGACACAAGCAGACTCGGATTGGGTAGCGTACTCTGGTAGACTACTTGATATAGTTTAGAATTAGACTTTACTTCATTTAGACTTTCTAGATTAGCATATCTATAACAATTACTTATATCTTACTAGAAAAGTTTAGTCTTCCGCTTATGTTTGACCATGTTGATCCACCTCCATAGCGATGTGGGGTGAAGGTCGCAACTTAATCCGAAAATTCTAAATTTCTGGGTTAGTTCGTGGCATAGGGTTTCAATGAAACCCTAGCCAAGTAACTTGGGTTTTATCAGTTTTATTTAGAGTTGTTTGATTTGTTTTGTATTGATTGCATAATCTAGAGAATTGTTATTAACAATTGGTTTTATGGTTTTAGTTAAATCCTTTGAAAATATATTTCTTTTCTTAGAGTACGTTTTCCTATATTTTAATATTCCTACACTTTCAATTCTTGTAGTCTTGTTGGTGATGGTTATGCAATGGTATTTATTGGAATGTGAAATTTATTTTTGAATAATCCATGCCTAGAGAAGACAAGTTATTTTACAACCCTAGTTTAGTGTATACAACTTGTTCCAATCGAAGATGGGTTATGCCAAGAATTAATCTCCATTATCATTCTTGTGATTGGTGAAACTTGTAGTCAAAACCCAATTAGATGTACAGCCTTACCAAACTCTGTACGTTAAATTGAATGTCCATAGTTAGGAGGTTAGTGGTGGATTTGCATCCCTAGACTTTCCCTTTCCGAACAAATTCTCAAATTTATTCAATTTCATTTAGTTTTCTTTATTTAGTTAATTCTTAGTTTTAAATAATCAACCAATCTCGTCTTAAACTAATTAGAAGTTAAGTAGTCTAATTGAGTCAACCATCTCAATCCCTTGGGTACAATACCCTTGTACTTGCCGAGCTACAATCGAACTCGTGCACTTGCGAGGTGTTCTCATTTTGAAACATCAAGTTTTTGGCGCCGTGATCGAGGATTGTTTGTACGATTGCTTATATTAAGAAATTTGACTTCCAAATTAGTTCCTAATTTAGTTTTACTGTCTATTTTATTTGATTTTATTATTTTTATTTTTTCTTATTTTTATTTTTATTTTTAATTGCAGGTTTTCTTTCTCTTTGCGTTAGCAACTCAATTTTGTCTTAAGGAACGATTGAAGCACGCTACAAGAGGTAAGTACTCTTACTTTGTAATTGTTGTATTCGAGTTTAATTTGGTTTAAGCAGTGTATGATTGGATTGTTGATGCATGGGCATCGTTCACTGCACCCCACATTGAGATACCTTGACTTTACACACACTCCAGCACTTACCACAATAGACCCATCACTACACCAATGGCCGGAGAAGAGGAAGTACCAAAAACCCTTGGAGATCACTATACCCCCAACCACTTTCACTTCACCATCATGCATTTGACTACCTAATGTCACGGCCAACCATTTCGAAATCAAAGCAAGCACTATCCAAATGCTCCCTTCCTTTTATGGTTTGACCTTAGAGGACCCATATAAGCACTTGAATGACTTTTAGAAATTTGTACCACTTTCAAGTTGCCCAACTTCACGGATGATGCCGTACGCTTACAGCTCTTCCCATTCTCACTTAAGGACAAGGCCAAATATTTTCTTTGCTTCTTGGAACCAGACACAATCACCACATGGCCACAAATACAACAAGAGTTCCTAAAAAAGTACTTCCCCATAGGAAAGACTAACCAAAGTAGGAGGGCTATCACTAGCTTTGCCCAACATGGGGGAGAGATTTTTCGTGAGAGTTGGGTGAGGTTGAAAGACCTTCTTAGGAAGTTTCCACATCATGGTGTCCCAAAGTGGCAACTAGTCCAATTTTTTTATGATGGTCTGACTGAGACAAATATGCAGATGGTGGATGCATCATGTGGGGGTACTTTATTGAAAAAGAATGAGGACCAAGCTTGGGAACTCTTCGAGAACCTAAGCGATAATTCATTGCCACATGTCACATCCTGTAGGCTTGAAACACCCCCCCCCCCAATGCTCCTAAAAGAGGTGGCATTTATGAGGTCAACTATACCTCTCATTTGGAGGCGAAGGTAGATGCATTAACCAAGTCAATTCATAGCCTAATGCATATTGGTCAAACATCAACATCTCCCTCACCTACAAGTGCACCTCATGAGGCATGTGCCATACGTTTGAGTGCTGCTCATTCCATTGGTGATTGCCCCACTGCCCCTTTGTATCCCGACCTTGTCCAAGAGCAACTTAATATGGCTCAATCATTTTCACGTCCCATGAATAACCCTTATTCCAACACCTATAATCTGGGAAGGCGAAATCACCCTAATTTTTCTTGGACACAAGGTTCAGGGCGGACAAATGCACAAGCACCAAGGCCTAGTTTCCAAAATACTTCCAATTTTAGGCCACAACAATCTTTTGCACCCCAAGCACCACCTAGGGTCTCTATAGTTGAGGATAAGGCCTTGTCATACCTTCAAGCACAAGATACCAAGTTAACAGACTTTATCCAATAGCAAGAGGCTACTAATAAATCATATGAGCAAATGCTACACTCACACACTCAATCCATCTCAAAACTTGAGACCCAAATTGGTCAAATAGCTACCACTCTTGGTAGGAGAGATGAAGGGAGGCTTCCTAGCCAACTTGTAGCCAACCCTAGAGGCCAATATGGAATTGAGGATGTTAACCCCAATTACGCTCAGGTTCAAGCCATAACAACCCTCAAGAATGGGAAGATCATAGATAACAACGTAGAGATAAGTGAAAACAAAGACAAGGGGGTTGTAGAAGCACCAAGGAAACAAAGAGTTGAAGTGAGTGAGAGTCCCAGTGAAAACTCCGCACCTCTCAGAACCACATTTAATGGGTCCACTCCTGCGGCGTCTGACTTGCCAAGGGCACCATTTCCACAAACACTTCAAACCACAAGTCCCTTTGATAAGAAAACCAATGTTGAGGAAATGATCGACACTTTCAAACAATTGTAATCTAATAACCTGAACTTTTATAGAGATTGATTGGTAATTAATTATAAATATAGGGGTAATTTAAAATTTCAGTAAGTGGTTACTTGTTTGACTTAGACTGTTTGTGATTGGTGGGTTGCACAATAGGAAACTAGAGTGCTTCACACACAATCATAACCCTTTAAGCTATAATGTGTGACTAAGATATTTTAGGGACATTTAAATCATAACTTAATGGATAATAAATATTATAATCTAAAGTAATTAATAAATATAAACTATAGGTTATAAACAAATATTATTTAAACTTAAATAAAAACTGGGTTAATGGATTAAACTAAAACTAACCAAATGGGACCTAGCTCTAATAATTAATTACTTGGACTTAAGTAAAGCCCAATAGGATTAAAGCCCAACTAAAGCTTAAGCCCAATTAACTTAATTAAATAACTAATTTTCTTCCTAATTAAATAATAAAAAATTAAAGGCAAGTTATAATGCAACTAGGACTTTAGACTAAGGATAGAACCACCTTTAATATTCCTAATATAACTAGAAGAATTAAAATCAATGGTTATGATTAATTAGACTAATCTAAAGGCTGAGATTAAAAGGTAATGAAACCTAAACTAATTAGGATAAAGGTTAGATAAGATTAATCATTAACTCACACTAGAATTAGAACACCTCTCAACTAAAGGCTGTAAATTAACTAATCTAATCTAACAGCTACGATTAAAAACATAATCCTAAGCTAACTTAAAATCTAGAACAACTAGGGGACAACTTTAAAAACTATATAAACACTTGTTCGTCCAAATCATAAAACATAAATCAAGTGTATTGCAGGAACTGAGAAGAGGAAGAAGAACAAGTTCAGACTCGAACCGGGTTGAAGAAGAAGAAGATCTGACCAGCTAGAGCACTGTAAGTAAGTTCGATTACTCTTTATTCTGGGTCTGGATTTAGGTGTCTAGGTCATATTCAATGAATATGACGTAGCACAACCTTAAATGCATTGTTTTTATACTTTTTATACAAGAACTGAACAAGAAAACTATACAGACCTAATCGACTGAGTCCCAGACCTAGGTATATATTTTATATTATTTATTTTATCATTTTTTTAAGATTCCCCTGTTTGTTATGAATCCAAAAAAACAAGTTTGAGGTGATTCCGATAGTAATTGACCAAGTTATGACCCAAATACTGACTGATTGTCAAAACTGAAAAACCCAGAAAACCCCCCAACCGGAGTGCCCGAATCCTGCTGGATTTTTTCTGAATTCAATTTGACACTGTTTAGCCTACTGGTGGCCAACCGGTGTGCCGGTTAGCCCGCCGATAGGATCCCTGTCTGCATATTTTTGTGTTTAAACTATTGTTGTGGCTGCCGGTAGCCAACCGGTGTGCCGGTTAGGCCGCCGGACAGCCCAATATTGTTGATTTTGATGTGTCTCATGGTGTGGATTGCTTTTCTGATTAATTCTAATTAATGATATGTTATGTATGATGGTGTTAAGACATGATTAAATGATTTGTATTGATGTTTTGATAGTTAGATTGATTTATTCACATGATTATCCATATATGAT
>JAUPMG010280601.1:0-18444 GCA_031762675.1 Pachysandra terminalis | reverse complement strand
TGCGGGAGACGAGGTCATAGGTACAGGGAGTGTCGGGCACCACGGAATCCAAATCAAAACTTCTTCCAAGGTCAGCAGTAGCAGCAGCTAGTACTCAGGTCGCATTACATGCAGAACCCCTCACCGATTCAGCAAGTGCCGCCTTACAAAGGACCTAGGAGTGGACCTACTCATCCATGACCACAACAGAGACCTCAGACAGCCAAGGTTTTTGCGATCGTGCCGCAACAGAACGAGGTCATGGAAGGTACCATATGACTCTCTCATATCTTTGCACGAGTGTTATTTGATACTGGAGCTTCCCACTCATTCATTGTACGATCACTAGTACACTGTTTGGCTCTACACATGAAGAACCTAGAGAAGAGTTTAGTTGTGGCAAACCCGGTAGGAGACACTGCACAGTTAGTCTTGGTGTTTTAGTCTTGCTTGATTAAGATAGCCTAGTTCACACTATCAATAGATTTGATTGTCCTTAATATGCATGAGTTCGACGTCAGTTTGGGAATGGATTGGCTAGCTGCACATCATGTGCAGATAGATTGCCACAACCGAGTTTTCTCTTTTCAAACCCCGGAGGGTGATTTAGTCGAGGTTTTGGGTTCAAGTTCCGGAATGCCCAATTTATCTGCCTGTTTAGATCTTTGGTCTATTGAAGAGAAGAAGATTTGGAGGGGATACATGTGGTATGTTAGTTTGGGAAGGAGTTCCAAGATATTCCAGGATTGCCACCCAAGTGCGAAGTGGAATTTTGTATTGAGGATAGCGGGAGCACAGTCCATCGCACTACCGACATACCAGATGACGCCCACTGAGTTGACTGAATTGAGGAAGCAGTTAGACTTGCAATCAGCCTTGCTATTCATTCGGCCGAGTTCTTCACCTTGGGGAGCACCTGTTCTCTTTGTGAAAAAGAAAGACGGGTCGCTCAGACTGTGTATAGACTACAAGAAGTTAAATCAAGTTAGAGTGATGAATAAGTATCCGTTGCTGTGCATCAATGACTTTTTCGACCAGTTGCAGGGAGCATCTTACTTCTCGAAGATAGATCTCAAATCCGGTTATCACCAATTGCGGATTAAGGAAGAGGATGTATCGAAGACGACGTTTATGACGAGATATGGACATTTTCAGTTCGTGGTTATGCCATTGGCCAGACTAACGCCCCGGCAACATTCATGGATATGATGCAGTGAATTTTTAGGCCCTATCTAGACAAGTTCCTTGTAGTATTTGTCGACGACATCTTGATTTACTCCAAGTCGAAGGAAGAACATGAAGAGCACCTCAGTATTGCCTTGCAGACCTTAGCGGATCACCAGTTATACACGAAGTTTTCTAAGTTTGAGTTCTAGAAGGGCGAGGTGAAGTTCCTTGGACACGTAGTGTCTAAGGAGGGTATCGCGGTGGATCCTAGCAAGGTGGAATCGGTTTTTGGTTGGGGGCAGCCCAAGAACGGCTCGGAGATTCGTAGCTTTCTTGGTTAAGCAGGTTATTACCAGAGATTCATCAAAGGTTTTTCGCATATTGCAGCTTCGTTGACCAAGCTCACTAGGAAAGATGTAAGGTTTGTTTGGGACGACGCTTTCTAGGCAACCTTAACTACCCTCAAGGAGAAGCTTACTACTGCAACGGTTCTCACCATTCCAGTTAGCGGCATCGACTTCGTAGTCTACACCGGCGCTTCCCTGTTCGAGCTTGGTTGTGTTCTGATGCAAGATGCCAAAGTTGTAGTGTATGCTTTAAGGAAACTGAAGACGCACGAGAGGAACTACCGCACACATGACTTAGAGCTTGCGGCGATCGTATTCACACTAAAGATTTGGAGGCATCACCTTGTCGGCGAAACTTTTGAAGTGTTCTCAGATCATAAGAGCCTCAAGTACCTATTTTCTCAGAAGGACTTGAATATGCGACCAAGAAGATGGATGGAGCTCGTGAATGACTACAAATTCTCTCTTTAGTATCATCCGGGCATGTTTTGGATTCATCGACATTGATCCCTCTACTGTGTACCTTGAACCCTAAGAACTTTCCTGATTAAACCCCAAACGCGCATTTCTTGGGATTCATCTTCAACTTATACTAGCAACATCTCTCAAAAAGCTTCTGTAGAATGGCGACATGATCTTCTCGTCTTGAAGACTTGACAACTAGATCGTCCACATAGTATTCCATCTGCTTGTGCATCATGTCGTGAAATATCGCCGTCATGCCCCTCTGGTAGGTTGCGCCCGCGTGCCTTAGTCCAAATGGCATGACAGTATAATAGAAGTTCCCAAGCGGGGTGCGGAAGGCAGTCGTTTTAGCGTCTTCAGCTGCCATGTGTATTTGATTATACCCACTGTAACCATCCATGAAGGAGAACATTTCTTTACCTCCCGTGGCGTCTATGACTACATCCATGTTTGGCAAAGGAAAATTGTCTTTGGAAGACGACCTGTTAAGATTTATGTAGTCGACACGACAACGGATTTTTCCGTTCTTCTTTTTCACCGGGACTATATTGGCTAGGCAAGTAGGATGTTGAATTAGCTTGATGAAACCCGTGTCCAGCAATTTATGAACTTGTTCTTTTATTTGAAGTTCGAATTCTGGACGGAAAACTCGCCGCGCCTGTTTGTTGGGTTTTACCTGTGGGTTAATATTAAGCTTATGGACAAGTAGGTTCGGATCCAAACTTGGCATTTCACAGTATTCCCATGCGGAGATGTCGCCATATTGTTTTAGGAGGAATAATGTCACGCCCTGAAACCTATGGCACAAATCCTTATGCGGGTGGCACGGATCTCGAAGAGAGACCTTCGGGTTCCAACCGTGAAATGCGGATTTCCATCAGTCACAAGTAATAAAAGTAACAAAATACTTCATTAAACAGTGTGCGGAAGCAAACAACAACAATAATTAAAATTCAGTTAATGAATTAAGCTGAGTCATGACTACAGAATCCAAACAAAGTAATCTCAAATCTCAGGAACATAAGTTTAATATATTATAATTCATAAAAAGAAATACAAAGTCTAGAAACTGAAAGGAAATTACAAGCAACAGCTGCATAATCAGTGCCCATCCTCATCCACCTCATCCTGCAACATAAGAAGTTGCATGATCTTGGAATGCTCAGTAAGTGACCAGTTAGTCACCCATCCTCATATAACACCCTTAATCAAAATAAAGGATATCAATAAAGATATATGATAAAGAGAAGTACATGTCATGTATTAATTCATAGATGATATGAACATGATATGAGAAGAGCCATTCAGACGTTCTACATGTATGCTTAATAAGAGGAATGCAAATGAAATATGATATGTAATGTTATGTGCTAGGCTAATGGATCCTGTTAAGTTACCCTCACACGTAGCTTCATAATCACAACCAAATTCGGGACATTGGGCACCAGGAACAGTCGGATGCTCGCTCTCCATTCTGAGAGCATACCCATGGTACGAAAGCCACCACCATATGCTAATTTTATGAGTGTAACTACTCAAGGTTTAGCCAACCGTATAACATCTCGCAAGAGACCTACCCTTATTTAAATGGGACTTTCACCCATGGGTATAGTCAACTCAACCAGAAAACCACGCAATGAAAATCCCATGTTCTCCCAGGCTCGCTTAACAATTCACATTGACCAAGCATACATGCAATTATTAACTTAGGATTCAAATGATAGTTTTCATCAGAAACTTTCCACGGGACCATACATGCGGATAATCCATTGGAAATCATCATAAGCTTCCTAACAGTGTACTAGCTAAATGAAAACAACATCCATAATCCATAATTCCAATTAGCAAACATATGAAGTCACAACCCCAAGTCATGGTCTGGTTAGTAGGCTAGTTTGTAGGGTAAGGTGTGCCATGAAGATCAAAGTCAGTACCTCACAGGTGGGTCCAAGATCATTGACCTTCCTTTG
This sequence comes from Pachysandra terminalis, assembly GCA_031762675.1. NCBI lineage: Eukaryota > Viridiplantae > Streptophyta > Magnoliopsida > Buxales > Buxaceae > Pachysandra > Pachysandra terminalis. The sequence continues at coordinate 14,516 of JAUPMG010280601.1, read as the reverse complement.
ATTCCAAAAGACCATATAACATTCACTTGGCACAAACCCTAACAAAACCACCTAAAAATCCCACATATGTACCCTTGTCGGCAGCACGACCAATGTGTCGGTGCCTGCTGGTGGGGTTATTTACGTACAGTTTATGTCCCTGTTGGTAGCACGGCCGGTGTGCCGGTGCCTACCAACAGACATACTCGGTGATTTTTATACCCTGTTGACAGCATGACCGGTGTGCTGGTGCCTGCTGACGAGTTATGAATCTGGAGATTTTTCTATTGTTCTGAAAACCACATCTTTGAAATCAAAACCAAAATCAAATCACATATAAAGGTTAGGTGCACAAAAATCAAGATTACATCATACCAAAACATACAATACATCATTTTGACTGAAATAAATGGATCATCATGCATTCAAAACTATATTTTCGCAATTCAGAAATCAAGCATGGAATCACATGAGAACTATACAGATAATGGACTTACCTTAGTGTTGTTCTAAGTTTCTGAAGTGTAGATCCTTTCTATCCTTCTCTTCATCCTTTCTTCTTCTTCTCCTCTTCCTCTTTCCCACTGCAAATGACGGCTAAGGTTAGTTTGCTCTAACATTTCTCTTCTCTTCTCTTATGCTCTCACGAACCCTCCAAATTAGAATATAAAGAGAATGGAGTGTGAGTTAGTGGGAATGGAAACTTCCTTCCATTGCTCACATTTCCAAACCCACGACCCCATGATCCCACGCAGGAAAATTGCGTCCCAGATTTTGAATTTAGTTTTAATAATTACTACTAATACCCCATAAGCATAATAATTACACTAATACCCCAACTCAAATTATTTAATTTAAGCACATTGTGTACTGCTAAAAGCTGCGGAGGTAAGGCAACTCGATACACCACACGTCCTATTCATTCCAACACTTTGAAGGGTCCAACATAGCATGGAGCAAGTTTCCCTTTCTGGCCAAAATGCATTACTCCCTTCATAGGGGAAACTTTCAAGAACACGTGATCACCCATCGCGAACTCTAAGTCTCTCCTCCTCCGGTCTGCATAACTCTTATACTTGATGTGTGCTACCTTTAGCCTCTCTCGAATCAGTTTCACCTTAGCTGTGATCTGTTGGACAAGTTCCGATCCAAGGATACTGCCCTCCCCAACTTCTGCCCAACAAACTAGTGAACAAAAAGGTCAACCATACAATGCCTAAAACGGAGCCATGCTAATGCTCGAATGATAGTTGTTGTTGTAAGAAAACTCCACCAGAGGTAGATGTTCTCCCCAATTACCACCAAAGTTCATAATGCATACCCGTAACATGTCCTCCAACACCTGGTTCACTCTCTTAGTCTGACTCTGCCTGAGGATGATAGGCCACACTAAAGTCTAACTGAGTACCCAAGGCTTTCTGCAATCCCTCCCAGAATCTAGACATGAAAAGAGAACCGTAGTTTGAGGCAATACTGATTGGTACACCATGCAGTCGCACAATCTCTCTGACATACAATCTAGCGATCTCCTCTGCCAAAGCTGAAACTCTCACGGGGATGAAATGAGCTGATTTGGTTAACTGATCCATGATTACCCAAATCGAGTCCAAACTACCTCTAGTCTTGGGTAAACCAACTACAAAGTTCATAGTGATTTGCTCCCACTTCCACTCGGTTATAGGCAAAGACTGCAATAAACCCGCTGATCTTATATGCTCGGCCATTACCTGCTGGCATGTGAGGCATCGTTGTACGAACTGTGCAATCTCCCTTTTCATACCTGGCCACCAGAAGTTCACACGCAAGCCTCGATACATCTTGATACTCCCAGGATGAATGGAATACCGTGACCTGTGTGACTTCTCCAAAATCTCTCTTCTGATTTCCTGATCGTCCGGTACACAAAGACGACCTTGGTATCTAATCAGTCCATCTGTGTGTAGTGCCCACTCTGGCTTCTCGTCATCTGCTGCTAACAACTGAAGGTTCTGATCAGTCCTTTGACTAGCTGCAATACGATGTTCCAAAGAAGGTCTTGCAACTAAACTAAAAAGATATCCACCGCTCCGCTAGTCCACAGATTGTACTCCCATATCTACTATGGTCTCCAGTAGACTCCCTTCCTACCAGATCAACTGACCTAACACTTCACGCGATCTATGGCCCAAGGCATCAGCTACAATATTCGCCTTCCTAGGATGATAGTGAAGGGTAAAGATGTAATCGTTTACTAGCTCCAACCATATCCTTTGGCGTATGTTCAGATCCTTCTGCGTAAAGATGTACTTTAGACTCTTGTGGTCTGAAAACAACTCAAACTCTTCATCGTACACGTAGTGCCTCCACAACTACAGAGAAAACACGATTGTAGCCAACTCAAATGAGTGGGATAGTTACGCTCATGAATCTTAAGTTGTCGCGATGCATATGCCACTACACGTCTATCCTTCATAAGCATTGCACCCAAGCCTTACAAAGATGCATCTATGTAGACCTCCATCTTCTGTCCACTGACTGGTATCACTAAGATCGGTGCTGATGTCAATCTCTTCTTGAGTTTCTCAAAGGCCAACTCACACTGCTCGTCCTAAACGAATTTCACCTCCTTCCTGGTCAAGCGAATCAAAGGTGTTGTGATAGTAGAGAATCCATCGATGAATCTCTGATAGTAGCCCGTTAGACCAAGGAAGCTCTTGATCTCAAATGCATTCTTCGGTTGCTCCCAACCAAGAACTGTAGCCACCTTATCCGAATCCATAGAGATACTAGTCCTGGATACTATGTGACCAAGGAATCTAACATCTTCCCTTCAGAAATCGTATTTCTCCACCTTGGCATACAACTGGTGATCATACAATGTCTGCAACACAATCCTGAGGTGCTACTCAAGCTCCTCCCTAGATCTCGAATAAATCAGATTGTCATCCACGAAGTTGACAACAACCTGATCCAAGAAAGGTCTAAACACCCTATGCATTAGGTCCATGAAAGCCACCGCCACATTCGTAAACCCCGAATCGCATAACTACGAACTTGTAATGCCCATAACGAGTACGAAAAGTCGTCTTCTGGATATCCTCATCTCTGATCCGCAACTAATGGTAACCTGATATCAAGTCTATCTTCGAAAAGAACTGGGCCCCTCTCAACTGGTCAAGCAGATCGCCGATCCTAGGTAGTTGGTACTTGCTTTTCACAGTCGCCCGGATCAACTGTCTATAATCGATACAAAGGTGAAGCGATCCATCCTTCTTTAAAAAAAAATTGGTGGGCCCCATAGAGATGTATTCGGCCTAATGAAACCAAGTGCGTTCAATCCATCAAACTGCTCCCACTAGCGTAGCTCAATCGGAGCCATCCAATAAGTCACTAGAGAAATAGGAGAAGTTCCCAGCATTAACTCTATACTGAAGTCTACCTCCCGTTCAGGTGGAAAACCAGGGATCTCTTGGAATACAATACCAAAGTCCAAGACTGTGGGAATATCTTCTAAAGATAACTTATGTCCGACATCCACAGCACATAGGAACTCTGTCTGATAGGTATCCTTCTCGGTCCCAAGGAATTTCAGATGTCTACTCCCAGGAAGATCGAGCACTACCGATTTCTTGAAGCAATTCACCCTAGCATGATAGGTAGAGAGCCAATCCATACTGAGAATCACATCAAAGTCTACCATGTCATATAACACTATGTCAGCCTCCAGATTTACATTACTTACCCTTACCACACAAGCACGACATACTCGGTGTAGAGTAGGGATCCCTCCCACTGGATTAACTACACTCAATGGAATTTCCAAACTACTAGGTTGCAAACCCAAAAATAACATGCAAAAACTGGATATGAAAGAACGAGATGCACCTGAATCGAACAGTATACAGGCTGGAGTATGAAATAAATGAAGAGTACCATCCACAACGGCATTCTACGCTCGGTCGTCACGTGGAACTGATGTGTCTGTCAAAGAATTGGCATTGCCACTCTGCACTGGTCGAGGTGGAACTGGTATACTGCCATCTCTCCTTTGGGGTGCTCTGCAACGGTTTTGAAATGGCCCTCCCTACCATAGTTGTAGCATACCTCAAGTCACGCTGACAGAACTGCTGCTCGAAAGATAGGTGTCAAGAAACTGACTCCGGAACATCTCCCAAGTCAAGGCTGCATCCAAGTTCCTCTCCACCATGTCCCACCAGTGGAGTGCCGCGTCCTTGAGCATAAATATGGCTAAGGACACCCTCTGGTCGTCTGGACACCCCATCGTCCTGAACACCCGCTCGACGTCGAGTAACCAGTCCTGAGCTTGGTGTGGCTCACCCAAACCCTCAAATGTAGGTGGAATCAACTTCTTGAATTTCTCCAACCAAGCAATCAAAGATCCAAAGATCTTCCTCTGGTCAGCCACGGCCTCTCTCCATCTGATCCCGCTACATAGCCACCACGTCTCTAAGTATCTGGTAAACACCGGCTAGCTGAGGGTCAGTGTCGGCCCTAGCTCCAGAAGATGATCCCTCACAAGCAGTAGCTCTCCTCCTTCCATCCATCTACAAACCCAAGGTAAACATTAAGTCTACTAATCTAGCCCCTCATATCCTAGTAATCATGTAAACAACTATCATACAAGTATGGCAAACAAACATGTTATCAAACAACACACAATTCCTAGTTTGTATTTCTATATTTCTCCTTCCTCCCTTTAGATTTATATGTGATCCCTAGGTTCAATAGTCTTCAAATATCCTTACTTTGAGTAAAATCTTATGCTCTGATACCAATCTGTTACGCCCCGAAACCCATGGCACGAATCCCTACGCGGGCGGCACGGATCTCGAAGAAAGACCTTCGGGTTCCAACTATGGAATGAGGATTGCCATCATTCACAAGTAATAAAAGTAACAAAATACTTTCATTAAACAGTGTGCAGAAACGAACAATAACAACAATTAAAATTTAGTCAATGACTTCAGCTGAGTCATGAATGCTGAAAACAAACAAAGTAATCTCAAACCTCAAGAACATAATTTTAATACATCCAAATTCCTAAAAAGGAATAAAAAATCTAGAAATTGAAAGGAAATAAGCAACAACTGCATAATCAGTGCCCATCCTCATTCACATCATCCTGCAACATAAGAAGTCTTGTGACCTTGGAATGCTCAGTGAGTGACCAGTCTGTCACCCATCCTCATATAATACCTTTAGTTAAAATAAAGGACAACAATAAGGATATATGATAAAGAGAAGTACATGCTATGTATTAATTCATGGATGATAGGAAAATAATATGAGATGAGTCATTCAGATGTTCTACATGTATGCTCAATCAAAGGAATGCAAATGAGATATGATAGGTAATGTTATGTACTAGTCTAATGTATCTCGTTAAGTGACCCTCACATGTAGCTTCATAATCACAACCAAATTTGGTACATAGGTCACCAGGAACAGCTGGATAGCCCCTCTCCGTTCTGGGAGCTAAACCATGGTACAAAGGTCACCATATGTTGATTTTATGAGTGTAACTACTCAAGGTCTAGCCAACCGTATTTGATCTTGCAAGAAGCCTACCCTTATTTAAATGGGACTTTCACCCATGGGTATAGTCAACCCAACCAGGAAACCTTGCAAGGAAAATTCCATGCTCTCCTCCCGGGCTCACTTAATAGTTCACATTGACCGAGCATGCATGCAATTATTAACTTAGCATTGAAAGTGTACTTTCATTAAGAAACTATCCACGTGCCCATACACGTGGATAATCTGCTCTAGAAATCATCATAAGCTTCCTAATAGTGTACAAGCTAAATCAAAACAACGTCCATAGTCCATAATTTCCAATTATCAAACACATGAAGTCACAACCCCAAGTCATGGTCTGGTTAGTTGGCTAGTCTTTAGGGTAACGTGTGCCATAGAGATCAAAGTCAGTACCCCGCATGTGGTTCCTAGCCTATTGACCTTCCTTTGATTCCAAAAGACGATATCACATTCACTTGGCACAAACCCCCAACAAAACCACCTAAAACTCCCACACGTGTACCCCTATTGGCAGCACGACCAGTGTACTGGTGCGTGCTGGTGGGGTTATTTATGTGCAATTTATGTCCCTATCGGTAGCACGGCATGTATGCCAGTTCCCACCGATGTACATACTCTCTTTGCTTTTTATCCCCTGTCGGCAGCACGGGTGGTGTGCCGGTGCCTGCCGACCGGCCTATACACGTGCATTTTCACTCCCTATCGGCAGCACGACTGATGTGTCGGTGCCTGCCGTTGGGTTACGAATCTGGAGATTTTTCTACTATTCCAAAAACCACATCTTTGAAATCGAAACCAAAATCAAATCACATATAAAGGTTAGGAGCTTAAAAATCAATATTACATCATACCAAAACGTACAATACATCATTTTTACTGAAATCAATGGATCAACATGCATTCAAAACTATATTTTCGCAAATCGGAAATCAAGCATGGAATCACATGAGAACTATACAAATAATGGACTTACCTTAGTGTTGTGGTTAGTTTCTGATTGGTAGATCCTTCCTCCTCTTCTCTTCTTCCTTTTTCTTCTTTTCCTCTTCCTCTTTTCTTCCTTTTCCCACTGCAAATGACAGCTAGGGTTAGTTTGCTCTAACCTTTCTCTTCTCTTCTCGTATGCTCTCACAAACCCTCTAATCATAATATATGGAGAATGGAATGTGAGTTATAAGGAATGGAAACTTCCTTCCATTGCTCACATTTCTAAGCCCACGACCACATGATCCCACGTACGAAACCTGTGTCCCAGATTTTGAATTTAGTTTTAATAATTACTATTAATACCCCATAAGCATAATAATTACCCCAACTCAAATTATTTCATTTAATAACAATCCCGGGTGAGTTGGGTCTATGCCCACCTGATAAAACACAAGAATATTTGGTCTACAAAACCCCCATCTTGCTGCTCTTGGTCTTGGAGGAAAATCCTCCAAACTAGAGATAGAGCTAAACAGCTTAGTGGAGTTCAAATTGCAGATGGCAAGAATACTTGGATATTGTGGGACATGTGGCACCCTAACAGTCCACTTATTACTCATTTCACTCCTAGAGCAATCCATAGAGCTGGGTTCAATCTTGATGATAGAGTGGAGATGCTTATTCATGCAGGTCAGTGGAGATTAACACCAAATCCTGATTTTCAGGTCTTATGGGATCAGCTTCATTTGATACAAATCCACAATATCCCACGTGACAGGGTAATTTGGCTTCCTTCCAGATCTGGTAACTTTACCATCAGGGAGACTTGGGAGGTCTGCAGACCACATGCTGTGAAGGTGAGTTGGGCTGGTCTACTCTGGTTTAAAGATGCTATTCCAAAGCATAGATTTATTACTTGGCTGGCACTTAAGAAAAGACTTCTCACACAAGATAAATTACTGAAGTTGGGTATAATCTCACAGTCTTGTTGTTGTCTCTGTAACTCTGCTGAAGAGTCAGTAGATCACATCTTCTTTGTCTGCACATTCTCCTCTTGGCTCTGGTCTCAGGTACTTAAGCTCTCAGGTATTACCAGATCACCCCTTCCATGGCTTGAGGAAGTTGATTGGTGCTGTCAAACTTTCAGTACTGATGGTATAAGAAGCAGAATTTTGTGCTTGAGCTTGAATGCAACCATCTACCACCTATGGAGAGACAGAGGAACTCAAGGATCTTTAAGAACACTTTCAATGCTCAAGATTTCTTACTATCATGTATCAAGGATGATGAGAGGTTCTCTGTCCACCAAGATTATATGTGGACAGGATACAATCCAAATCAGCAAGCTCCTTACTGACTGGAACATCAAAGCAGCTGTAATGCAACCTATGTGATGATATAGTGTCCTTGGGACTGCTTTCCTTCATTGTTTGATCTAATGTTTAGATCTCTATGTTGGCTTTGTCCAGCATAAACCTGGGATTGTAATATCCTCAAACTTTCTTATTAACAAAATTTAACCTTACCTTCCAAAACAAATGTCTAACTAGAAGCAAGGCATGAAACAAGAAGCATAATGGGAGCTAATCATGCATATTAAGAATATTACTTCAAAGTAAGAACATGCATAAAAACCTCAACTATCACACAAGCCAATCATGATGATTGCAAACACATAGTTAACCTATAAACATGGACATATCATGAAAAAGGAAATAGTTATGCACATCAAAAATATTAAGGAAGACATACTTGTGCACAAGTAGTTCGTGTATCACATACTTAGACATAAAATTATAACTATGAGATTAATTCCAAAGAATGTGATACCCACCGAGGGAATTACTCCTTGGGGACCCACTTAGTGAGTTTTAACGAAGGAGGCCTAGGTGGCTTCCTAGACCTACTTTCCTCTACAGTTTTCTTCAGTTTGGAGTCCTTATTCATCTGATTAATCAGATTGAATAGTTCCTACGAACGTTTTGATTTTGAAGCTAGAGGATCTTGATCCTGTGAGACTTAATCTTATCATGTTTAGCTATGAAATCAACGGATTCAGTCTCCACTATGGTCTATTCCTCCACAGATTTTCTTTTTTGGGAGAAAAGAGGATTGCGGAGTTTCATCTTGCATTCCAATGTAAGATGTCCATCCTTTCATAGTAGTTGCACACTATGGCTTTCCTAGAAGAGGCATTAGATTTTCCTTTACGATCATGCCCTTCCGAAGTGGAAGCCATAAGGCAGGTCAAAGAATAAGTGGAAGGTCCATCTTCAACCACATAGCAAATATCTGCTGTCCTGAGACCTCTCATGACAATCTTTCCAAGTTTGTCTGAGATCTCACAGCCATCATTGCTAAAGCTAACACGATGTTCTCTATCACACAGTTGTGATATGCTTAAAAGGTTATGTTTGAAACCTTCAACATAGAGAACATCCTCAATGGTAGACACATTAGTCAGCTTTACAGAATCCCTACCAGTGATGCGAGCTTTACTCCCATCCCCGTAAGCCGCAGATCCTCTGTTAAAATTTTCAAAGGTAGTGAAGAAGAATTTGTCTATAGTCATGTGCCTGGAGGCCCCACTGTCTAGATACCATCTAGGGGGGTTCGGCTTAGGTCCCTTCGTGTGAGTGACTAAAAATTTGTTCCTATCCTTGGGAACCCACACAAAGTATTGGACATGAGCACACCAAGTATGTCTGAAGAATTCAAAAGATTTTCCTGATTGTTCTCGAAGACAAACACTTGGTGTAATTCCAAGGAGATCTATTTCTCCTATTCCTTCTCTTCTTTGAGGACCCTTTTTAATAGTTTTAACAATTTGATTTTTGTAGGGAGTCTTTAAGCTAGAGGGAATCAAACATTTCCCTTTGTCCTCAAGGGCGATGGTCATCTGGGCAGACTTCAAAGTACACTTAAAGTATAGATGCCCTGACTCACCACAGGTGTGGTGTATAGTCCTAGATTTGCAATACTAGAATTGTGGAAAGAGGACTCACCTTTCTCAAATGTAAGAAGAGTGTTGGGTTTGCTATATTTTACTATGGTAGCCTAGAACCGTCCTTTCCATAGACTCTTTGAGTTTTCTAATTTCAGTTAATAGTTTAGAGTTTTCTAATTTTACTTGTTCAAGTTCTAAACTATTTTGTTAATGAGACTTTCACTCCTTCTATTTCAGATTTTAATTTTTCAGTATGAATGATTAAGATTTCATTATCATAGAAGATGGCGTCCTTGTCAACAAACAACTTGGTGTTTTCAAGTCAGCTCATTTATCTTACTAGCAAGTTTGTGGTATTCTAGATAAAGAGCACCATAGACTTCGTGAAGGCCCTCATTGTCAGACTCTTCAGGTTCAAAGGTATCCTTATAAGAGTTTTCTTGAATGGATCTTATAATGGGTATAGAATCTTTAAGAGGAAATCAGGGAGTCCTAACCATCAGAATGGCCAAGTCGTCATCTTTATTTTAGTTAGCCGATTTCTTAGACTCAGTGTCAGATGATTCATACCAAGTAGTAGTAACCATAGCCTTTCTATTGGATTTACTTTTAGTATAGAAGTTAGGCGCTATGTGCCCATAACCGTGACAGTTATAGCATTATGGATCCTTCGATTTATTATTAGAAGTTTTATTTGAAAATTTCCCAAAGGATCTCCCTTTTTGTTTACACTCTCTCCTCTTATTAAAGTTCCTAAGGAATGTTTGAGCCAACAAGGCCAAATTCTCTTCATCCAAGCTCTCACAGTCTTTGTTTAAACTTTCTTTGTCTTTGGAGGTCAAGGAAACATAGTTCTTAGGAGAGGTCTCAAAGTGTAATTCCAAGGTCTGTAGGGACCCAACAAGTTTTTCAACTTTTAATAGGTCTATTTCCCAACACTCCTCGATGGAAGTGACCATAGAGGTGAACCTTTTCGAAAAGAATCATAGAATATTTCTACAGATTTTTTATTCCGGAACTGGTTCTCCCAAACCCCACATGGATGTGAGCTTGGGATAGAAACCCATGAAGTTACCACTCTCTTCCATTCTAATATTTTCAATTTTAGTAGTGAGAAGCTGGAGTTTGGACAGCTTAACTATGGTGGTACCTTCATGGGTCATTTCAAGAATGATCCATGCTTGTTTAGCATTAGCGAACATGCAAATTCTTTTAAATTCATCAGATGAGACATCACATGTGATAGCATTTAGATCCCAAGCATCAACTACAGTCTTTTTCTTTTCTATTTCAGTCCACGAGTCATATTCTTGTCTTTTGACCCCTTCCATGTCACTTTCCATGGTAGGGAGAGACCATGACCTACTTATTGCAAATACAAGCGTGTCATCTATAGACCTCAAAAAGGTTTTCATTTTCGCTTTCCAGTAGGTGTAATTCTGACCATCAAAGAAAAGAGGTCTAGAGACGGATTGTCCCTCAAATTTGGACATCTCAAGGGATGTAACTCAAGGCGGTTAAACCTTATATCGGAACAACAAAGCTCCAATACCAATTGAAAGTGTAGTTCTGATGTCCTAGAGGGGGTGAATAGGTTTTAAAACTTTTTATGAGGAATTAATAGTTCGTTTAAAACCTATGATTTGTGTTATCATTGATTATCAAATATACCTATAACAAATCAACTAATAACTCATATGAGTAATGGAAAAGCCTAACATTCAATATCTACCAATTAATATACGCAATCAATCCAAAATAAACACATGATTTATAGTGGTTTGGCAAGCTGGCCTATGTCCACCCCTAAGGGCACCACACACGGTCCCAAGGTATCCACTAGGATGGTTTTCAATTCGCTCACCACCAACCATTAAAATCAAGGTTTCATACGAAGAACCTCCAACCATTACAACGAGGATTTTACTTCGACTCATCTCGAACCGGAATTTCTTTTAAGGTGGTTTGATTGCCACCAATCTACATCCACCGTACAAGTTGAAAATAAAAAATAGGGAGCTCGCTCGAAAGATTTATCAATAAGTTGCAAGTTCGTTGATGTGTTCGAAGCCCAAACTTCTTGCATGATTCCTCACTCTGCTTCCTTGTTGTATTACCTTCAATGGATAGTTCAGAATGAGGGCAAGGGACTTATAACCATTTGACGTGTGTGTGTTAATTTACCTATGCATTCCTACACATATAAGGTTAATGATTTTTCCTCAATCTATCTTCTCATAAGGTGAGTATTGAATACTATTACCATGTGAATGAAGAAGATATAGAGGTAATTCCTTAAAGCGTGTTGAAGTTATCCAAGCAATCCTCAATCTCCAAGGCTTTTCAGAATTATGTTTTGGGTAAAAAGGTTGAGGGAATTAATGATCTATTTATAATAATCAACCAAATTACGTGCTCGCGATCGACCGAGAAAATAGTCCGGTTTACCCAGAAATTCCCATCGGCTAGTTTAGAGAGCCAATAGCTTTACTTTTTCTAAACTCGCAGGACCCGGTCGACCAGAATTTTTGGTCAGTTGACCGGTTTCTAGAAAATCCAGACATGCTCCCCAGTTGGGTTCGTCGGGATAATTCATCTAGTCGACCGGGTGACAACAGAGTCTACAAAATAGAATGGCCTGTTTCGCGACCGGGGTGGAGATCGATCGATTGGGAGAGATCGAACTCTCCATTGGTCGACTGGGCGCTGGAATAACCTAATTTTACCAATTTCTAAGGTCTTTTCCCCAAAGGCCATCTACGGTTGGTATCGACAAACCATAAGCAGTACCCGGTTGTTCGGACATGAGTCCAGATGACCATGGTCTACTGAATGCCCCTTAATGTGTAAAGGGCACTCAAGCTCCTTTGAAACTAAGTCAATTTACCAACTAAGGACATAGTTTCTAAGGGTTGTCTAGTGTGTACATAATGATACTTACCTTGGCTAGGGGCCATCCAACGGATATGACTACTGAAGCTTGGCCTTCTTTGGATCCGCAACGGACTTGGTCTTCATATTAGAGCACAGACAGACAGTCGAGGAAAAATTCACTAAATTGACAAACAATGGATGTCAATGATTTTCCTATGACATCAACACATCTCAATAGTAGAGTTACTTAGACTAGATTTTTCTATCATTTTCTGTAGAGACTTCATCTCCATTATTTTAGAGTTGGATTTATGTTGTAAGGGATTTATTTCTGATGGCCTATTTAAACTTGATATTGATAATTCAAGTGATGCAAATTCGGTTTCTAATTTGACTTCCCATGATGATGATGATGTTATTATTTATGATTATTTGAATATGGCATACTAGACTAGGCTAGATAAGGCTATAGAGGACGAACCGATTGGTTAAACAAGGTCTACTAGAATCGCTGGTCAAGGTTCAGTTACCAATTTGTGAGCATTATTTAGCTGGTAAGTCATGTTGGAAACCATTTGGTAAGGCAATGAGAGCAAACATTCCTTTAGAGTTAGTCCATTCCGACATATGTGGACTAATCAATGTTTGGGCTCTCTATAGAAAGTCCTATTTCATCACATTCATCGATGATTACGCGTGATATGATTGTGTACTTGATTTCCCATAATTATGAAGCACTAGATTACTTTAGACACGTTATGGCAGAAGTTGAGAACCAATTGGATTGACACATGAAGTGGCTCGATAGAGGGTGCGAGTATTTATCTGATATGTTTCTATAGTTATGTAAAGAAAAGGGAATCCATAGGCAATTGACGATCCCAAGCACACCTCAGCAGAATAGTGTCACAGAGAGAAGGAACCGTACTTTATTAGACATGGTGAGGTCGATGATGGTGCTTGCATCCCTATCCATTAGTTTTTGGGGAGACACACTGATGACTATGACCTACATCTTGAACCTAGCACACCATACTTGTTGTGGATAGGCAAAGCGCCTAACCTAACTCACATGAGGCCATGGGGTCGACAAGTTATGTTAATGTGCCTTCCCACTAGACAAGAGAGTTGTTAAATGCATCTTTGTAAGATACTCAGAGCATTCTAATGGCTATGTTTTTGTCCATGAATAGACCGATGGGAGTCTAACATAGATTGAGTCACATGATATGGATTTCATCGAGGATGATTTTCCAAGTAGAAAAATATCAGGGATGATTCTAGAGCTCTTCAAGATAAATGAACCAGAGTTGGGACCTACGAAGATCACCCCATATCCAAACACCACTGAGAACATCGATTCTCAATAGGATCCTATGGATTCTACGGATGTTGTGGACAGCGGGAGTGGATTATCGCTGAGACAGAGTGTCTTAGAGGACACGAATTCTAGCAATCTCATGCGTAGGAGTAGTCGTGGACAGATTCCTTGTCATCATTTTATGATTAAGGGAGAGTCATTCATGACTGCCACGCTAGATGACGATGAGCCCGGTTCATACCAGGAGGCGTTATCATCACCTGCTTCACAGAAATGGATTATTGCAATGCAAGATGAAATGAATTCCATGAAGAAGAACCAAGTCTGGGAACTTGTTGATCTTCCCCCTAGACGCAAGACCATTGAAAATAAGTGGGATCTAAAGGTCAAGCGCAAGTCAGATTGAAATGTAGAGAGATACGTCTTGTGGTAAAATTTTATAACCAAAGAGAGGGTATAGATTATGAGTAGGCATTCTCACACGTAGTGAGCTTTTTCTCCATTCACCTCATTCTAGCTATTGTCGCACTGCTTGATTTGGAACTCTACCAGATGGTTGTAAAAACTGCATTTCTTAATGGAAAACTAGATGATGACATCTATATGGACCAACTAGAGGGTTTCATGGACAAGGGGTATGAACTCAGAGTATGCAGATTCGAACACTCCTTGTACGGTCTAAAACAGTCATTCAGGCAGTGGTATCTTTCATTCCATCGAGCCATTACAGAGTTTGGCGCCACGATGATTGAAGAATAGCACTATGTGTATGTTAGACACCATGGTAGAAGCTTTCTTATCTTCTCGTTGTACATTGATGACATTTTGATAGTGGGGAATGACATGGAGATGATGCAGCGACCCGTGTCTTTAAATTATAATTAATATAATTTAATTATAATTACCAATAAATCCTTGTGAAAGATTATG
>JAUPMG010280590.1:0-18444 GCA_031762675.1 Pachysandra terminalis | reverse complement strand
TAAATAACATAATGCAAATGAACATCAAAGTCCTAAATGTCATAAAGTTCAAGAATAATCAAGATAAAGTCATAACTATACATCAAATCTACCGGGGAGGTATGGCGACGATATAAGTTATGACTATATCTTAATTATTCTTAAGCTTTATAACATTTATGACTTTTAAGTACACTTGTAATATGTTATAACATTATGATATAATTTAAGTTGACAGTCAACACTTTGCAGCATGCAATAAACTTTTCTCATTATGAGATCTTTATTATGTATATATATTTTTTTATCATATTCTGATATTTTGATATACTTGTCACTTATGTAGATATAAAAAAGTTTCAACCTTAAATTCAATATTTAGGGAAAAATTTCAATTTTCCCCCCAAACCTTGCTAGCAACATCGACATCAAAAACCTTGCTAACAAACTCCATCCAGGTCCTTCTGGTCTTCCTTTACTTTTTTAGATCCTTCAACGCACCCTCACTTCTTTTAACAAGTATCTTCTAAGGTCTCTGTTTTACATGCCCGAACCATCTTAACCTACTTTCATTTAACTTATCTCAAATTGGGGCTACTCCGAGACAAGCTCATATAGACCTTATGTTTCCTATTCTTGCCACATATCCATCTTAACATCCTCATCGCAGCCACAATCATCCTATGAATTTGTTACTTTTTTGTCTTAACACTGTTCCATACATAATGGATGGCCTATTAATCATCTCATAAAATTTGCCTTTAACTTGATGGAATATACCAGTCACATAACAGTCTAAAATTGGATTTTTATGAAAAGGTCATTTGGATTTACACATGGTTTCTTCTTTGTCTTTAAAATCTTGTTTATTAATTCATATAACACTCTTGTTTGTTTATTTATTTTTTATCAATAATGATGAGCTTTATTGCATTAAAAACAGAGATACGGAAGAATACAAAGAGAGAAAACAAAGGTTCCCCAAGGTGGGGAAAACCAGAAAACAGGAAACAAAAGCTAAACTACTAAACCAACTACAAGAGCATCCACACTTCTAACCCTCGAATACAATCTAAATGGATGTCCCTGTTTCCCAACATCTCGAGATATCTGTCCATAAAATGTCTTTGAACTCAGGAAGTATGCAGACCCAGGACGATGCCATACTCACAATAGAATCAATGAGCGCCCCATTGCTTCTACGCTTGTCCTCAAATAATCACTTGTTTCTCTCTCCCCAAATTCCCCACAAGATGGCAAAACAAACATCTCTGTACAAAATCTGTCCACGATTCCTGAGGGATGGGAAGCACCATTGATCAAGCATATCCTGAACTAAAAAAGGCACACCCAGACAGCCTAATAAAAAACTCTCATATCTGCCTAGTCCATCGGCATCTGATGTAGAGATGATCCATCGATTCCCCAAAACTCAAACACATGGAGAAGAGCTAAGGAGATCAAGCCAAGTATGGTCTCCTCCTTTGCAAGATATTTGCAGTGTTAATACGATAAAAGAGGATGGGCCAAACAAAAGTTTTGACTTTAGGGGGGACCCTGGCATCCCAAAGCAAAGAGGTAAAGAACTGAGGGGGGCTATGATCAATGTCTGAAACTAGGATAGAACAGAATGATTTTGTAGAGAAACATTCACTCGGATCCAGACACCACACCTTAGAATCAGAGAGATCATCATCTATGACCACAATTTTTTAAGGAGCTCAAACAAGGAAGCCATTTCTTCCATTTCTACCAACCTAGGGTCCCAAAGCAGAGGAAGACTCCATGTGAGGCCCGAAATGGACCAACTTAGAACCTCAGAAACTAAGGACTCTTTGTGGACAGAAATACAGAATGTACTGGGGAACCTGGAAGCCAGGGTAGATTCCTCCCACCAAAGGTCTAACCAAAAATGAATAGAAGATCATGACCCAACAGAAAATCTCCCATACTTCCAGAAGATATGAAATAACCCAGATATTACCTTCCCTGGACTGGCCAAAAGGATTCTCGCCTCATGGTTTGCATCCCATCTTTTAGCGTGAATTTCGTACTTGCTTGCAATAATGGATCTCCACAAAGCCTCTCTCAACACTGAATCTCCATAACCACTTTCCCAAAAGAGCACAATTTCTACTTTGAAGGTTACCCAAATCAAGCCCCCTTTTATCCTTTTCCATGCACACATCTACCCACTTAACTAGGTGATCTTTCTTCTCCCTCCTCCCAAAGAAAATCTCTCTGTAATTTTTCAATTCTATCATTGATTTATTTTAACACTTTGAAGAGGGACATGAAGCACGAAGGGAGGTTACCTAGGGAAGCCTGAATCAATATCTCTCCCAAAGATGGATAATTTTTCTTCCAAGTAGCCAATTTCTTCTCCGTTTTTTCAATAACTGGGTTCCATAACTGAGCCCCTTTATGATTCCCATTTACTGACATCCCCAAGTATTTCATAGGTCACTCACCCAGCCCACGCCCCAAGGACCTAGCACACTCCTGATTGAGATCATCATCCACATTAATGCCATATCAACTAATCTTTTCCAAATTTACTTTTTAGACCCGACATCATTTCAAAGCATCTAAGAATTGACTTTGTCCAAAAGAGGCATCTCTTGACGACTCAAGGAAAATAATAGTATCATCTACAAACTGTAAATGAGACAACGACTCCCTATCCCTTCCTATTTCAAAGCCTCGAACCTTCCCCATCTCCTCCGCCCTCCTAAGAAACCTACTCAGTCCATCACTAAAAAGGATAAACAAAAGGGGGAATAATGGATCCCTTTGGCGTAAACTCTTAGATGAAGACACTAATCCTGATACACCCCCATTAAGACAAAAAGAGAACTGAACGTTCCTTACAAGTCCTCTGACCCACCGGCACCATTTATCTGAGAATCACTTCCACCTTAAAACCGACTCCACGCACTCCCATTCTACCCGATCATATGCCTTCTCCAAATCTACTTTAAGCACAAAACCGGAATCCTTCTTCCTCATTTTCTCCTTATTATATTCATTTTCAATCAGTATATTGTCCATGATTTGCCTTCCTTTAATGAAGGCACTCTGATTTTTAGACACCGCCTATCCGATAACTCCCTTCATTCTGTTTACCAACACTTTGGCAATAATCTTATAAACACTAGTTACCAAACTGATGAGTCTAAAATCATTCTCTTGTGGTCCCTTTGATCTTTGGGATCAACACTAGGAAGGTGGCGTTGGTGGCTTTGTTAATAATCCCACTTGCCTGAAACTCTTTGACACTTTCATCAAGTCCTCTTTGATTATGTCCCAACAATTTTGGAAAAATGCCACGGAGAAGCCATCTGACCCAGGAGCCTTATTTCTATCCATCTTCCAAATTGCCTCCCTAACTTCTTCCTCACAATATTTATCTATTTCTCTCATTGAGTTCTCATCCAGTTTAGGTCCACCCATCATATCCAAATTAAACCTATAACCTTGTTATGAAGTATACAACTTCAAGAAAACAATCTGAAACATCATCTTCTATTTCTTTTTGATCTTTTGTCATCACTCCATTTTTCTCCAACATCACAATGTCATTCTTTTTCTTTCTGAAACTTTCCATTTGATGGAAGAATGTTGTGTTTCCATCTGCTTCTTAACCATAACATTATTTATTTTTTTTGCCTCCAATTCACTTCCTCCAATATTTCTTCTATTTCCTTTTCTAGACTCTTCCTAGATTCCCTTTCATCTCTATCAAGTCTGTTCTTCCTCCCTATCAATGGACTGAATTCCATCCAAAATCACTTTCTTTCTTTCCAAGACCCACCCAAACACCTCTTTATTCCACACCTTGAGATTTTCCTTACTTCCTCTTACGTATTTCATGAACTTGAACCCTTCCCACCCCATTTCAATTGCCCCATCCTCCCACCTTCTCACTACCTCCTTGAACTTGGGGTGGAGAAGCCACATTCTCAAACCTCAAAGGTGGAGCCTGTGCCCCCTCTCACCACCAGATCCGTGGAGATTAGGATTGGTGAATGATCTGAGACTGGTATAGGCAGAACTTTTTGAGTGGTCTTAGGATAATGCTCCTCCCAATCCGATGAGACTAACATTCTATCCAATTCGCAACATACTGGATTATCTTGTAAATTGGACCAAGTGAATTTTCGACCGATAAAAGGGTAATCAATCATCTCACATTCATTAATAAAATCCGCAAACCCCCTCGTGCTTTTTGTAACTCTACTTCTCCCCGATTTCTCCTAAGAATATCTGATCACATTAAAATCTCCAACAATATATCATGCATCCACCCCACATACAATGGATTCTTTTAAGCTCTTCCCCCAAAACATCTCTCCTCAGGCTTGTTAGGACCATATATTCCTGATAAAATCCACTCAAAACCATCCTCCACATTTTTTAATTTGATGGATACTAAGAATCTCCCAATCCACATCACCTTTCGAGAAACACAATCCACATCCCAAATGATACAAATGCCCCCCCGAACTTCCCACAGATGGTAGGAATTCCAATTCCTTACTTTTTGACCCTCCTAGTTGCCAAATCAATCTCTTGGATATCTCTTCTTTTTTTGCTTCATGAATCACAAAAAGTAAGCCTTAATCCTCCTCCATAATTCTTTAACCGCGCTCATTTTTTTGCTTCCTCCCAACCCTCTCACATTCAAACTAATTATCTTAACTCTTTCCATCTCTCCAAATTCCTGAACTTTATACTTCTTTCTTTTGTACTGTCTGCTCCATTGAGACTGTCTATTATCACTAGAGTCAACCCCATACTCAGGACTCTGTCTATCTTTAGACTCACCCCCACTCACATGACATTGCCTCTCTTTTCTCTCTCTGAAGTCATTCACAGCTGAAGCCATGGGGACATGATCCCCATTTTTTCCTCTCACCTCTATCTGAAAAACCGAGGCTAACTCTAGAATTCCCTCCCACTCATTTTTCTGAGTTCTGCCTCTCCTGCAATAACTTCACCCCAAGGGCAGTATACTGGCATGGTTCTCATTTTGGGTTTCCAACATCATGTTAACCCCACCCTTCAAATAAGGGAGTATTCATGGAGATACTTGAAGAGAGAGGGACTTGTTCAAACCAATCTGCAAGTAGACATTTTCAGAGTTAACCGATGGAAAGCAAATCAATTGACAAATTGAACCTACCGTAATACCTGGGCAAACTGGAGTAGGCATATTCTCCTTAGGTAAAAGAGATGTCGTGATCTTACAGGAGGTAGGATGAAAGAAAGCATCTTGACTCAACAAATCAGGAGGAGATACGGAGAGCTGATAATCGATGGACACACCCTTGTTTCGAAATTCACTGGAGACCATAATTAGTATTGAGAGAGACTTCACACCTCCCCCCCTCCCCCAGGCCCCAGGTTGATCAACCTGCAAATGAGTAAGGAAAGGTGCACCATTGATAAAGTCCTCCATTTGCTTCTCTGGGACAACTTCTTCGCTCTGATCTGTGCTTCCATCAGACTCTTGTGAATTCATCGTGCAAGATATCTCCTTTTTGAGAAATCGTAATCATCTAATTTCAATGCAAAAACTTCTTCACCAACCAAACCAACAGAACCATGCCTTGGATTGAATCTTCACCCAAGCCTGAAATAAATTTCTCTTCGTTTCTGTATGCTCTGCACTCTACCTTGTTTATCTTCACCGAATGTCCAAAAGATGTGACTTCGACCTCCTCAACTAAACCAACTTCTGATGATCCAATACGTACGTTGACAGTAAATTCAATGCGCCGTTTTCTGGAGTACACCTTGCGCTAACCCTGTCAGCCTTCAATAGCGCAGGCATAAGGGAGTCCATCTACTCGTTACACTCGATGGTCTGGGAATGTGAAACCTGTTCCAGCACCATTCTATCAAAAACTTTCTTGACTTCTCGCTCCACCATTGAGCTCAGGTTTTCAAAACCCACCCCTCAACTGCTGCTCCCCCAGCATTGCACGGAGGAGCTCCACTGGGAGTTTTCCTCATCCGCCTGGAGCTCCTCGACCTCCTTCTTCCCCTCCCCTTAATTGGGCCTAACCCAATAGGGCTTCACGAGATTGATCTGAAATTAACTCGTGCCTTGGGCCTAAGGTCCTCACTAAACACCCTGTTAAAAGGCCATTTCCATGGGCCAAACCAGCCTTGCCACCTCCAAGAGGCCCTAAAAGTGCATTTACGGAAGGCTCAGCTCGAATGGGGGTCTTCTGACGATGACAAATGGGCCCAAGCCCATCACCCGAAGGAGCTAAAGGCAGGTGACTCAACTGGGTTTGAATTTGAATAAATGTCCCCTCCAACTGACTTGTGGGCCCTCCTCCAACACTCCCATATTTCCAGCAAATCCCAAAGAGCCAAGTGACATCTGATCCAGGTCCTTCCCCCTCCCCTCCTCCACCCCTCCCAACAGGTAATTCGTCTTCTTTAGTTAGCTCCGCCAGAGCTTATAAGACACCTGAGCTCACCGGCAACTTCACCAGAAAATAAATGAATAGTTAGAAGCTGCTCGACCCATCCCAAACCACCATTAGTTAAGGTATTTTCTTGTAAAACACTTTCTGAACTTTAAATTCTACCCCCCCCCCCCCCCAACCCATTCTTCATAATCTCCATTTCTCCTACATCCAATAAACCACCACACACCTCCCCAATATATTTGAGGGTCTCCAACGCTAGTAACTGAATGGGAATGCCTTCCACCACCAACCAAATCCCACCTTGAGCCCACGGCCTGACCATAGTGTAAAGGATCGGACCGGGACGATACCCGAGTCGAAACCGATCCTTTACACTATGCTAATTAAACTGACTCATCCGATCCTGAGTTGGATCGCCCGATCCGTATCGGGATCGGGACGAGTTGGGTTTTTAAGTTTTTTTTCATTAATTTAAGATCGGACTGGGACGATACCCGAGTTGAAACCGAGTTTAAACACCATGGGCCTGAACACCATTCCATCTCCTAGAGGCCATCTATTCAAGATAACCTCCATGGACTTACCTACCTTAATTAACGATTTTTGAGATAAAAATCTAGCATCGACCTCTGACTTGGTGAACAACAGTGCCCTTGTTTGATTAACTTCATATAGATCCCCAATATCAATTCCTTTGCATTCAGACTTTATCTTTTGTTTTACGGAAATCCAATCGCATGGCGATGAAATAGTGGAGCAACTAATTGCGTAAGCCCAATCAATAGATGATAGGCATACCGCGATCACCAGAACCCAACCCAAACTCAAAACCCTCCTGAAATCACGTTTCCAGCAACCAGCTCCTTTACCCTTAGATTCTTACATTCTTCCAACTGCCATTACCCTTAGACCCCCATTGCAATACTACCCTACTAAGATCCACAATATAATTCCACCCATTTGACTGATTCTCCTTGGGCAAGAACACCATACGATGTCTCACTTTATTTCGAATGGATGTTATTTTAATGAAGTCCCCTCTAAGGTTGTGTCTGCGCTCCATCAGCAACACTCTTCCAGCTACCCTGGACGAACCCATGAAACCCCCGATGTACTCTTCTAGCTAATCCCTTCCATCTTGCACATGAACCATTGAACTTCTTCACCTTGTAACAAAACCCAGCTAGAAAGAGGGCCACTTCTCTCGGTAAGTCTCATCCACTTCCTTCCATTGTTGCAGAAACCCTCAAAAGACAGCTCCTTCCTCTCAATACGAATCCTTCTACGGACGACCCCATTGGCATCCTTCACCTCGCTCACTCGATTTGTACCCTTTGCCAAGATCGTAGCATACGTCCGATGAAAATGGGCTTCATTTCCTTCAACCTTTTGCTTCAGTTTTTTCTCGTTGCCAATACTCAGCGCCACTTTGATTTCTTCTTTGCCATATCCCGCTGCTAGAAGATCACAAATCGATTCTGCTAAATTGCCTTTGTGTCTGCTCATCGTATCATCCTCCATCAATCGTTAAATAGACACTCTTGTTTGTTTATTAGTTTATATTCAACGAAAGTTTTATTCTTTTTTTATACATTAACATCAACATCAACAAAATGCCTTATCCCAACTAGTTGGAGAAAAGTTTCGTTACTAGGATTTGATTTGTGTGTGGGTTTGTGCGTTTATATATATATATATATATATATGATTTTATATAATGAAATTTTTTATGCATACTATAATTTTTTCTTGTTCCTTGGGAGTCACAATTTAAGCCACCAACTCTAATTCTGAGCAACATCCTTTTTTTTTTATCAGTTATAGTTTATTTGTATTATATATTCAAAAAAGTGTTTCTGTACATCAATTACAACCCTTTACATCCAACAAATGAACATACACAGTAAACCCCCCTCCCTGATTAGAATTCAAAAATAATTTATCTAATCCCAATACAAACCCCAAACCCTATCAAAATCCTTGAATGTGGCATCCCTAAATTCAGGAAAGCTAGATGCCCACAGAAATAAGAGTGAAAGAGACCTGTCCCTCAGTTTCTGAAATTCTGTTGCCTTGTCATTGAAGATCCTACCGCTTCTTTGGTCGATAATCTGATCTTTATGGATAATTAATCGAAAATAATGAAAGTGGATACTTCAAGGAATCAATTCGTACCATTGCTTCACCCCACATTGTCAATTGTACTAAAGTCATTTTCCATATAATTAATCTTGACACGACTTATTTTGAAACCTTTTGATTCCAAGGCACCTTTTGCATGTAATCTCTCTAGTTTGGCCCACCAACATTGTCTGCAGACAACATACACCAGAGAACTTCTATTAAGATGCACTATCAATTCATCCATAATTAAAGCAAAATAATGACTCAGAAGACTCTTAATGCAGCCCTATGGTTATTATCTCATTACCAGTTACTTTCACAGTAGTTATCATTCTGACAGCAAAAAAAAAAAAAAAAAAAAAAAAAGAAAGAAAAAAGGTCTCACCCAAACTAGTTAGTGTTGGTAATACAAATCCTGTTTTGCCATCCTAATCTGTTAACTACCATATCTTCAGCCAGACTGTGTGTATTTTCTCTTCCATTTCCCTTTTAGATCCTTCAATATGCACCCTATTAAACCTTCTCTCAGACACCTCCTTAGGTCTACATTTTATATGCCCTAACCACCTTCTCCTATTTTCCTTTATTTAATCTCCTATCGAGGCTACTCCTAAACACTATTGAATATGTTCATTCCGTACCTTATCTTTCCTGGTTTTCCACACATCCATCTCAGCATCCTCATCTTAGCAACATTCATCCTACAAATATGTTGCTTCTATGTTGCCCAACACTCTTCCCCATACATCATACTGAAGCAAATAAATGTCTTTTATAATTTTCCTTTTAACTTGAGTGGAATATGTTGATCACATAACACTTTAGAAGCATCTCTCCACTTAAGTCCTCTAGCTCTCCTCGTTAATATCCCCCTTTATGAATAAAACAAAAGTACTTATGGGAATCTCATGATTCTTAATTCTTATCACCATTTCACCCTTGATAACTATGCTAAAGTTACATTCTAGATACTCATCTTGAATCAACTTTAGATTCCAAGCTCTCTCTCCATAGTTCTAGTTTTGCAATTACCCCCTCTCTAATTTGATGTAACAAAACTACATCATATGCAAATAACATATACCAAGGCACCTCCTCTTGAATATGAGTTGTTAATTCATCCATAATCCCTGACGCAAACCTCTGTCAATGGACTCATTTATCTCATTGCCAACTGTTCTCACCCAAGTTAAAGCTTCATGTATGTCCTTAACGATATTGATAATCCTTTCTCACACAAAACTGACTAAATTAAAACCCTATATACTCTATCACGTGCTTTATCTAGATCAATAAAAACCCCTTCCTTCGAATAAAGCCAAACTGATTTTCTATACGAGAGTAATTTATCTTAATCTTTGCCCCATCGTTCATTCCCAAAATTTCTATACCAAAGTAATTTATCGTAATCTTTGCTCCATCATTCATTCCCATAATTTCATAATGTGACTCGAGCTTAATTCCATAATAGTTGATAAAATTTTAGATGTCTCCTTTGTTCTTATATATAGGAACTATAGTGCTTCTCCAAACATTTGGCATTTTTCATAGTCCTCAAACTTCTATCAAATAATTTGGTCAACCAAAATATAAAACTCTCCCATGCATTTCCACACTTTAATTAGAAAACAATTCAGACCCAACATGAGCATGAACAGTTAAGTATATCAAGTAGGAGATTAGAAACTGATAACTCATCCCTCATGCCCCAAAGAGAGATTGGAGAACTCAATAATGTCTTCATGCTATTAGAGAAGAACTCAAACAGACATGGTAATCCATGTTGAGGTGGAGTTAGTTCAGTGTTGCCTTGCCGAGTTGTGTTGCTCGGAGTTGGAAGTAAGTACGGCCAATATGATGTTCAAAAGGGAGATTTGAATGAAGGGAATCAAGAAGTAATGGAGATTGAAGCCCTAAACAGAAGCCACTATCCCAAGAATGACCTTCCAAAGTTGACTACCCAAAACAAGTAGGTCATGTCTTTACCTTTAGTTCTCTCTTCCACTCATAGCTTCACGGACGCATGATATTGGCTGTTAAGGTTTGTGGGGAAGAGAATGGAAGTGCAGGGGTGATGGGATGCTCAATCGCAGACAATAGCTCGGTGGATTGGAATTATGCTAGAAATATACAAATTGTGGTGGTTTCGACGGAAATGGCATTGGGGGTAATTTTGCTAATAGTTGAACCTATGGTAGGTACGAGAGATTTCTATATGTTAGCAGGGGCATCTTTAAATCTTGGTAGGGAAGGTAGGAGGAAATTTCAATGAAGTTAATTATCAAAAAAAAGGGAAATTTCAATGAAGTTATGTTCATTGAGGAGAAATTTAATGGTAGGAGAACAACAAGGATGAGCTGATTCTATAAGAAGCATGAAATGGTTGTTCTTCTATTTGGCCTCAAATATGCTTTGTCAAATGGGCAGGAGAGGTTGGTAATTTCTAAATTGGACATATTCTTAGTGATTACAGACTAGGAAGATTTATTGGAGGGGGTATGGAAAAGTTCAATACCAAGACCAGCTTCTGACCATATACCTATCCTTCTAAAGGGAGGGGAAAAAAAGGTCATACACATTTAGATTCATAAACATCCAGTTAGAAGATGAGACATTTTTAGTTAGAGTGAAGGGATTCTGAGAGGAGGTGGCAGTTTGGGGAAGACCTAGCTTTGGATTCTATAAAAAAGCTGAAGTATGTAAAAGATAAAAAACATAATCTGGAATAGAAGGTTTTTGGAAGGGTGAATGCTCAGTTATTTGAGGTGTTGCATAAGATCAAAGAGCTGGATGAGAACGAAGAACATAATTCTCTCACTAGAAATGAAATGGGTGCTATGGAGAATTTCAAGTGTCAAAGAAGTTAGCCAAGTGGGAAGAAATAAGTTGGAAATAAAATTTGCCTAGTATATGAGTAAAGGGATAAGAATAGAAAGTTCTTTTACAAATTAGCAGATGCCTATAAGAGCTTAAATATATTGATAGGATCAAAGTGGAAGGAGAAGTGCTAGAAGACGAGGAAGAGATCAAAGATGTGATTGAGAAGTTCAAACCTATGCAAGGAATTAACAGCATATTAGCCCTTGCTAGATGATCAGGATATGGACAGATTATTTGAAGCAGAATGTAATTTCTCGGGGCGATCTTTTTTGGAAGAGAAAATAGTGTCAACCATTTCCGAGTTGGGTGAGATACGGTCCTTGGCCTTGATGACTTCATGATGTCATTTTATAAGGCATGTGGGAGGCGGTGAAGTTTGGTTAGATAAATTCCATGCACTTGGTTTTTTGAGAGTTACTAACGGCTGCATTCATAACTTTCATTCCGAAAAGGATTATGGCTCTCACATTAAAGATTTCTCACCAATTAGCATATTAGGAGGCTTGTATAAGATCATGTCAAAATTGTTCGCGAATAGGTTGAAATCTGTCTTACTAAGAGGGATATCTCACAACCAGAATGTTAAAGGTCATCAAATTCTTGATAGAATTTTGGTAGCAAATGAATGAATAGACTCAGAGAATGAGAAGTGGGTTACTAGGGGTTGTGTGTAAGATGAGCACAGAGAAAGCATAACATCAATTGGGAATTCTTTGTTGTATTTACTTACAAGAATAGTGTTTGGAGCAAACTGGATTAAGTATTGCATTTCCACAACTACCTTCTTGATTCTGGTGAATGCATCCTCAACGGGTTTCTTTCAAAAGAGGTTTAAGGTAAGGAGAACCGCTCTCATCTCTCTAGTTCATTATGATTGCAAATTCCTAATAGGATGAATAGTATAGCATTGACAATGGTCTTTTTTTTTTAATGAATAATGATGATTGTATCAAAAGAAGAGAAGAATGTACAAGAAACAATCAAACAATATAGAAAAAGGCAGAGCAAGGCAGTGACTGTCGTGCCCTGTGGTGAGGGCCCGTCGTCCTATAAAAAAGAGGCCCAAAAAAAGATAAAACAAATAAAAAAGAAATAGACTACTCTCCAAGGATAACCTCAGTAGGGAACCAAAAAGGAGTCTATATTAGCAACCCCCTAGCCAATCTATCAGTCAGCTCTTTGGCAAGCAAGGTACGTTGGAGAACAATATGTTCAACCCATCTGCCAAAGCACAAGCCAATTGACTTAGATAGGACCAGCGTCTCAAGTGAGAAACATGCTCCAACAACCATGAAATACCCAGTAATAGATCACCCTCCACCACCAAGTCTCGAAAAACCCATGGATCTTGCCTCTCTCAAACCTATCAGTACTGCATGAATCTGTGCTCTCTGATTGCATGTCCTTCCCCTACAGGACTGGAGTATGCGCGAATAATACTGCTCAAATGATCCCTGAGCACACCTCCAATCCCTGAGAGACTTGGATTATTATCCAACAAAGACCCATCAAAGTTTTTTTTTTTTTTTTTTTTTTGGAAAATTAAGTAAGACCCATCAAAGTGAAGGTTAATTAAGTCAACTTCAGGAGGCTGTCAACTTACTAGATGAATATTCGTGAGCATATGAAGCCATACAAACACCCTCGTATCCCTAACCACATCTGAAACTGAGAAATCTCTGAACTTCACATATGTACACACTCACAATGATCTTATCAAGGGGTTTACAAATATGAAATCAAGCACTAAATTCACACATTTGTAGTTTGCTGATGAAATTTTTTTCTTTTGCTCAACCTCACCTGAATAGTTGAGAGCAGTGAGAAGCATCCTATGTTGTTTTAAGGCAGTCTTGGTTTTGAAGAATAACTTGAAAAAGGGTGAGATTTGTACAGTAGGTAAAGAGAGTAATTTAGAAGATCTAAAGATTAACCTGGGTTGTACAATTGGTACTGCACTATTCTTTACCTTGGTTGTTGGGATCAAAGTTTAACTCAACAGCTTAGGAGCTGTTAATGGAGAGAGCTGAGAGAGAATAACCATGTGGAAAAAGGATTACTTGTCTAAAGGAGGTAGGATCATCCTCATACGAAACACACTCGTTAACCTCCCTACATATTGTGTTCCAATTTAATATGCCAGCTAGTTCAGTGGGTCTATCTTAAGAGGTGCGGAGTGGGTCTATCCAAGGTTGGTTAGAGACAAGCTAGTTCAGTGGAGATTCCCGTTCCTAGGGAAGCATGGTCGGATCTTGTACAGGATTGTGTTTTTTGCCATCATTTGGGGGATCTAGGGAGAGCGAAATCGAAGAATCTTTGAGGATAGACGGATGAGCTCAGGTTCTCTTATTGAATCTATCTTGGGCTTGGTTGCATTATGGGCATGTGCCTTACCAGAGTTCAGAAACACCTCGATGTCGGATATAACGAGATGCTGGGAAACGGTTACCTATCTTGGGGAACCTCTTTCTTCTTTTCTTGTCTTCTTTGCCTTTGTACTCTCTTACTTTTCCATTAATATATCTATTCCGTTATTGTTCAAAAAGAATTAATATGCCAGCATCAATAGGAAAAAGGTGGGAAGCTAAAAGAGACTTCCTTTGCTAAGGTAAAATGGGAAGGTTGTACCCTACGGCAACGCTGTGAATTTTGGCAACCATGAAAATGGTATTGTTGGGATAATGGCTTCAGACATCTGGCAATGAAAGGGAATCCTAATAGAGAAACGCCATTGAATCAAAGAATGGGTGTGGCCCGTCTAGTTGTGAGAGTTCTAGTGTTGATAGAGCATATTGATGCAACCTCCGGAAATCTATCTCGCAACTATACGAGGCATTTAGAAGAGGAATCAGTTTGAAAGTGGGAGATTACATCAAATCTGATTTTGGGAGGATAGGTGGTCTATCGACTAATCATTGAAGGATGCTTTTTCAGATATTTTCAAGGTGGCTAGAAGTGCTATTGTTTTCATCAACGAGGTTAAAGTAAAAGAAGGGGTGATTACTTCATAGAATTTAAGTTTTAGAACTTTTTTTGAGTGGGAGATGGAATATTTAGCAGCCGTTTTGGCCTTGATCCAGTTTGTTAATCACCCGCGTCAGTAGGGTGTACAACGTGTCGTGCCGAGCGGCACGTGAAGGTAAAAGTCATGCTTGCCGGCACGCGGGTGGGACAGCACCTTGCTGTGAAGTGTTGTGCCAAAATTTTGGCACCCCCAAACACAACACGCAAGCACGAGGCATGCCTGGGCCGTGCTTCAACCTGCCTTGGGCAGGCTGGGCCGTGCCCATGCCGTGGCCCATGAAACCTAGGCATGGTGCAATCATGCTGAGCCGCCGACACACGGGCGGCCCAACTCGTTGTACACTCCTAGCATCAGGAGAGGATTAGAGATATTGGATTTGGAGTAAGACAACACATTCATGGCGAT
Source organism: Pachysandra terminalis (assembly GCA_031762675.1). NCBI lineage: Eukaryota > Viridiplantae > Streptophyta > Magnoliopsida > Buxales > Buxaceae > Pachysandra > Pachysandra terminalis. Next base: position 3,585 of record JAUPMG010280590.1, on the reverse strand, counting down.
ATCTTTCATTTTATCACTTATCCCTGAACAACAATTGTTCGGCCCAGCTAAACTGATCTGGAACACCTCGGTTCCTACTAAGTCAACATTTTTTATGCGGACGGCTACCTTGACTAAACTATAGCCAGTGAATCATTTGACATCCAGAAATTGGACATTCCCAAACAGGCACATTATGTGTCAGACTGAAGAGAAGGGAGTAGATAATCTACTCATTCATTGCCCATTTGGTTTTAAAGTGTAGTCTCACTTTATTGGAAGACTTGGGTAGTTGGGTGGGAATGGGAGTTACCTAGGTCGGCAGAAGTGTTGATTGGTAGGAAGTTTAGGCAGATAAAGAACAGAAGTTTAGGTAGATAAAGGACATATTCCATCTAATTTTGAATCTTATAATTGTTCCATTTGCCATTTGTTAGAAATTTTGAAAGGAATGAATTGGCGTATATTTGAGGAGGATAGCTTGGAGAAGGTTTTGGAAAGAATTTGGAGATTATTGTTCCACTGTATCTAAGATATTCATTGGGGTAAATGATTAGTGATTTGGACTTTTTATATAGCTGATCATCTGTAGTGACCTGAATCTAGATTAGTACCAGATATGTTTAATTAGAAATAAGTATACAATAATTAAGTAACTAATTAAGATTAATTAGTGAGAGTGTGTAGATGAATTAAGAACAAGGGACACATTAGAAGAAATATTATATTATCGTTTAGAATTAATTGTGAAAATTTCCCCTGTCAATATATATATATATATATATGAATTATGTTTGATTATAAGAACTTATATGAATCTTAATTAGTATAATGTGATTAATATAGTGTAATTAATACATGCTAAATGGTGCTAATTAAGTTAATCATAATTTATATACATTAATTATAAGTTACAAATATGTATAAGATGAATAAATAAACTAATATATGTTTAATGGTAAGTAATTAGTAATTAATCTTGATTAATTAGTACTTGATATTAGTGAATTAGTAAGCTACCTAGTTGTCCTCACCCCATTGATTAATAACCATGGGAAACTAGTGGTGAGCTACATCGAATAAAGGGGATATGGATGTAATTAAACTCCAAGAATGCCATTAAAGCATAGTCAAAGGGTAACCTAGGCCTATATACGACACATGGCAAGTCCTAGGATAGATTTGGGACAAATGTCCCTAGAGATAAGTTTAAACCTAAGTATAATTAAGCTATGGTAAATCCTTGCTAATTAACACTAATCCAACTTAGTTAAAGTAAGGTTAAATAGTATTAACTAATAAGTTAAATTAAGGTTAGTAAGCTAATGATATTACTAATTAATAATATAAGTAAGTACATTGATTAGTTAGTATAAGATTAGTAAGTTAATTATTTATTAATTAGATAAGTATATAAGCTAGTAAATAGATTAGTAGACTGGGAGAAGCTAAAAATCTGCAGAGAAGAAAAACAAGAAGAACAAGAACAAGAAGAAAAGGAGAAATGGAGAATAATCTTTAGGATCTAATTAAGTAATAACCATTAATCAAGTTTTCTAGCTAAAATTATCTGTTTTGCATTATTTATGAAATCCTCTAGTGCATGTATTTTATGTTGAAAATGCTGCAAATGATTTGCAAGCATGCTTGAGCTAATAAGGTTTTGTTTTCCATATGTTTTGAATGAAAGATTTTATAAAAGTGGTCAAAATGGAACTTTTAAGGTGTTTTATCAACTCACGTTTTAAAATATGAATTAAAATGAATTTTAGTTAGTGTACCAATGAATTCTGAATTTTCTTAAAGGTTTTAATATTAGTAAGTTTAAATGGAAAATATTTTAAAAGGTAAAAGTTTCTGAAAAGGTTTGAAAATCTGGATTTTCTAGTATTTTCGCCCCTCGACTAATCGAAGAGAACTTTGGCAGTTTTTTTTTTCCTAAAGTTAGTTTTGCAGATCTGGTACCTCGATTGACCGAAGGTATAAAATGCATTGTTATGATTAGTTACACTATGTTTTCAAGTAAAAATTCTGTTTTTTAGTTTTAAAGTATTCAGAAGGTATAAAATGCATTGTTATGATTAATTACACTCCGTTTTCAAGTATAAACAATGTTCTTCGGTTTTGAAGTATTCGGAAGGTATAAAATGTATTTCTATGATTAATTATCGTAATAACATATGCTAACTGAACTTACATGTTTTAACCAAAGACTTTAGCAACTCTTTGTTTTGAAATGAACAGTATGCAAATGATTGGTTTTCAAAGGAATTGGGTTTATATTGTAGAATGTCAGTTAAGGTTTTAAGCATGATTTGGTTTCTTACTATCTTTCAAAGGTGCATGTACACGCATAAGACATGATTGTTCATAGGAGAAGAAAAGATATGATATTTGACAGATGGTATGACACGACGGACATGAAATGATATAATACGATATGACATGTATATGCGTGTATGAATGTGTGTTTTTACATGTTTGAACTGTGGATGAGATTACTGTTAGTGGATCCTTGTACAAGTGGTTGTTGTGGCTCCTTATCTGATCAATGAGTCCATGTCATGACTGACTGGCCCTTATTGTGATAAAGTATATTTTATCGTGAGCCAAAGGCCAGTAAGTCTAGCATGTATTGCAAACTATCACATGGGGGTGGCCTCTGCGTCCAGTCCCTCAACTATAGAGTAGCATGGGCAGCTATAAGATTGTCCCGGATATTTTCCACTGTAATTTATTGGTTAAACATGCTTGATATGTTATTAGTTTTCTAAACTCTAATCCTACAGTATATCCCTAGTTTTTCATAGTAGTACACTATGAAGGCTATATGTGGTATCTGTAAGAGTGGAGTTTAGATGATACTATACGGTTGTGCCATGATTTGAAAGAAAAAGGAAAAGCATATTTGACGATCTTTTATACATGATTTTATCAATTGGCAAACTATTTTGATTAATTGTAGAGGTTTTTTTATTACTTATTGGGATTCAATACTCATTAAAATGTTGTCTTTCGAGAACAACAAAGAGTTAGAAAAGGAGCTTGAAGCACAAGTACGAGAGGATATCGAGGATCACAGCTTGTAGTGATTTAGATAAAGAGAGTGAGAGAGTGAGAATGAGATGTTACTCTATGTTTTGATATTGTAGTAATAATAGATGTACATATCATATAGTTTTAGTTGTTAATAAGTTATAGGTGTTTTGTTAGCATGTAATTTTTTTTAGTTTCCTTAGTTTCCACTATATAGTAGGTCTGATGGACATTATGAAGGCTATGAAAAAATTAAATTAGTCTTCAATTTGGATGATCGGGATATGATCCTCATGATCCAAAATTAAATATTTTGGGTCCTAACATCTTCGAAGGCTAGTTCCTGTGGTGTATAATAGCTCTGATGGACATTATGAAGGTTATGAAAAAAATAAATTAGTCTTAAATTTGGATGATCGGGATATGATCGTCATGATCCAAAATTAAATATTTTGGGTCGTGACATCATCGAAGGCTAGTTCCTGTGTTGTCAGCATAGATCAAAATATCGTATCGTATCGCGCATATCGCGCGATACGTATCGTGTATCGACCAGGTCGATACGATACT
>JAUPMG010280569.1:0-18444 GCA_031762675.1 Pachysandra terminalis | reverse complement strand
GGCTAGAGAAAGGAAACTGAAAATACTATTCTACTCTTAATAAACAATAAAACAAAATAACCCTATATTTCTTAACACATACGTCTCCAGTTGTTTGGCCTAGTTTCTATAAGTACTTATTGCAGCTTATAACTTATATAAGCACTTTTTTTAAATTAAATGTGTTGGGTAGCACTTATGGGTAAGTGCTTGCCCATAAGCAATAGATGAAGGATACCGATAAGGAGAACCTGCTCTCCTTACGGGTTAAGCTATTTCGCAACTTTAATAATTTTTTTAAAATACGCACTTAAATAAATGTTATTTCTAAATTTTACTAACATTTTTATAATACCTAATTTACGTCTAAAGTTTCATCAGCACTTAAATAAATGTATTTACCAAACACTATTTTCTTCAAATGAACAATTTATTTCTAATGTGGATAAGTGCTCCCATTGAGCAGCTTATCCATAAGCATAAACCAGGCCAAACGTAGTCTTAAGGTCTTAGAAATATCCGTCACCCATTTTAGTGGGGCCTACACAAGATTGAGAGAATGCACTTTGTCGACGTGATTTCCTCTAAATGGCATTGTAAGAATATCTGTAACCATCCCGTTTTAGAGGATGCACGAAAAGAGATTATCCTCGTTAAAAGAGATTTCGCATCTCTGTTTTTCTTTTTAATTGAAGGTAAGAAAAATATGAAGAACATCCATACTTTCGTACAAATATGTACATAAGCCTCTAACCACTTTTCCTGTTTTTGTAAATATACAGCTACAAACTTTTTATGTAATGTCCTTCAGGTATGGGTGTAAACGAGCCGAACTTTGCCCAGCTCGGCTCGGGCTCCTAAAATCCGAACAAAGTTTAGGCTTGGTAAAAAATTTCAGGCTCAGGCTCGTTATTTTTTCAAGACTCAGGCTCTGCTTGTGAAAGCTCGCAAAAACTTGGCTCGTGAAGGTTGAAGCTTGAAAACTTTTATGAACTAAGATCAATCAAACACTCAACTTTGATATCCTATTCATCAAAAGAAAAGAAAATCAGATTGTATGGAGATTTTGTTTTAATTAGATTTAACAAAATAAAAGAAGGAAGGAAAAAAAAAATTGAAAAAAAAAATCTGAAAATATGCAACTCATTGCTGTGTGCTTACCGTGATTGGAAACTTGAAGACTTTTATCAACTATAAAATGAATCAAATAAATCTTAGAAAGCTTGAAGGCTTTTATCAACTAAGATGAATCAAACAAATCTTAGAATCTTAGATGAAACTTGGAAGGGAAGTTGAACGGTTTCTTCCATTGGAAGAAAAGAAAGTCCCAGACTCCCAAGACCACCAAGAGTCAATTAATTAATTAGAATTTTTAAATTACTTTACCTTAAACACCTAACTAATTAATTATGTATTTAATAATTAATATTATATATAAATATATTTGGGTGCTCAAGGTAAAGTAATTAAAATCCTAATTACTTTAATTGACTCTTGGTCTTGGGACTTTCTTATATATATATATATATGATACCGAGCCTATCTAAGCTCGGCTCAAACACGTTAAAATAATGAGCTTTTATTTGGGCTCAGGCTTGGCTTGTGAGAGCCGAGTCCGAACCAAGCTAGCTCGGCTCGTTGACAACCCTACCTTCAGGCGGACAGTATGGGCCGGAATACAGACTGTATTGTGATTAAATAAAGTGCTATTTCCTTTAAAAAAAAAAAAAAACAAAAGAGAAGAAGAAGAAGAAAAAGGTCTCATCTAACAGGCTCTCGTATTCGTTATTTCTTTTGGCTCTCCAAAAGCTTCTTTATTTTCGTCAAATGAAACAAACAACTAAAGGCTTAAAGTAATGATAAAATCATTAATAAAAATATAAGAAGCGTGGGAAGAGCAACAAAGAACACAATTATAGTGCTCCATTTCGTTATAGAGACAGCCAACTTTATTTCTACCATGATGGTGGTTTCAATTTCTTTCGATTGTTTATATATAGGTGTGGCTTTGGCCAAACCTTTTTGACCAAGGAGTCTATAAGCCTCTCAGTCTTAGTTATTTGAAGCACACTGCACAAATAAATAACTGCTGGTGTGGTGGTGGTGGCTGTGGCGGCGGCGGCAGCGGCGACCGTGCCATTCAAGTTTCTAGCACTAGTTCATGTCCCACTATTGCCCAAACATTAAAAGGTGATTCAAGCTTGGTTTGTGAAATGAGCCTTAAGATCAAGATCGTAACTGACTCCTTCGCATATAACTAAGAATCCAGGCTTATGATGGATTGGGCCGATATGCCCTTCTATCAGCCTGGCCAATCTATGTAGGTTCTTATATTTCCATGTGTCCCCTATATGTTAGGTTTTAGGGCTTGAAAATTTTATTTTGGATTATTGATTCTTAAGCCAATAGGTTCTTTACAATTTTTTATTTTTTTTTATGGGGCCTAATAATCCGTACAAGGGTCTTTAGCTTTAGATTTTTGGCATGTGTTTGTTGTTATTAAGTGTTGGAATTAAAATTGATGATAAGGCTGTCGATGGGCCGAGTTTGAGCCTTAAGGTTTATGAGCCTGAGTCTAGTTGGGCAAAGCTTAGGTCGTTTATAATCCTAATAATATTTATATAAAATTTATCAATAATGAGTTTTGACCAAATTTTTCAATTTTTATTTTAACCAAATTTTTTAATTTTTATTTTAATTATAATTATTTTCATAAAATCCTATAGCCACACATAATCTTTGCACAATTGTATTCTTCTAAATTTGATAATAACACCTCCAAAATAATTTGTAGTAGAAAAAGTGTATTTACAAGTTTGCCACTGTAAAACTCTTATCTCATTGCCAAATTCCAAAAATTCAGGGTTGGAGGTGATTTTATGAAGAAATGTATTTTCTCATTCTCATTTTGAGAGAACTCATTCCACCTTTGCTAAACCAAACAATCATTTATCTGTGAGAACTCATTTCATCTATTTGAACTCATTCCAAATCCTATAATGCATTCCCAAAATGATAGCAAACGAGGCCTAGACTCGAACCTGATTGCTACCTCTAGATTAGGGTTGTCACCTTGTGCAAGCTGGCCCATGGCCCGTTCAGCCAGTCAACCTATATTTTTAGGGCTTGGATTGGGCTTTGACTTATTTTTAAGCCCGTATTTATATTTTGGGCCGGGATTGGGCCTCTCTTAGCCCAGCCCGATTAAACCCGGCCCTATCACTTTTGTTCTATTAAATAAGATCTTTTTCTTTTTCTTTTTTTGGTTTCCCAAGGTATCTCCAGGCTTCGTCCGAGACTAGTCCTCCGAGGTACGGTCGGGCGCCCACAAGGGCTCGAACTCGAGACCTCTTGCTTAAGCGACCAAGCCCCTTCCACTAATGCCAACCTTCGTTGGTCTATTAAATAAGATCTTTAATATAATAGAACTTATACTTGATTTATTACAAGTATATATGTTCATGAATCTTGTGGTTTTAAATGATAGTGCCGTCTCCAGTCTGGCTCTAACCCTATGAATAATCATAGGGCCGGGCTTAGGCTCTAAAGATAGGTTTATGAGTGGGTTAGGGCCTATTTTCTTCATGATAGGGCCAGGTTGGGGCCGAGCATGATCCGGCCCAAGCCCGGTCTATTGACATCTTGCCTTCTCATATAAAAACGTATACGTGGCAAAATCGCCACCCTAGAAAAATAATATCTTTTTTTTGGGATTCGTCAAACGTAGCCGGATAAATCAATTGGGACAAAATTGTAGGCCCTGCACGATTTACACGTGTCTTATTATGACTTGGTGCTGCTGTTGGCCTTGCGATGAGCAAACTTTTAGGCGGGGTTTTAAGCAACGAACAAAAGATAAGATTGAAAACCTTTGAATCCCTCCTTCCCTAACCCCCTCCTTCGTCATCCCCATTTCAAAACCCTAATCAAAATTCAGAAAACAAGTTCGCTTTCTCTCCATTGAGCTCCAAAATCCTAACTGTTCGAACTCGGAAAGTATTAATTTGGCGGAAAACACCAAGATTCAGGAAATCAAGTTCTGAGCTCGTTGCAGACACTAAAGATGAACATTCCTGGAGCCTTTCGCGAGAGTTTTCATCCCATTTTCAAGTGTAGTTCTTGCTGTGATCTCCGTTTTCACCCTGTCGCTTCTACGAATTTTGAGAGACGGATATGTTTTCGAAGGAGCAATTTGCAGGCAAAGCAAGGTTCAAGGTCGTATCAGGCCTCCTCGTGATTACCATTATCATCTTATTTGGGAATGATTTGAGATCGGGATTTTGAAATGTTTGATTTCGTTCTTCTGGTTTTAGGTCAGTGTTTCAGAGGAATCAAGGGCTTGTTTGCCGAGCGACTGAGATGGAGACCGAGCCGGAAAGTAATAATGATAAGGTTCACTGTTAAATTTAGTTCTTAAGTTCAGCTTATGTCGTTTACATTACCAACATGTTCGTAATTCACGAAAACCTGATCGATTTGGCTATAAAAATTTATACTTGGAAAGAATTCAAATCGTTACTGTAAATTCAGATTGATTGATCAGTTATCAAGTGGACTTGATTGTTTCTCTACATTTTATGAATCATTTTGTTGTGTATCGTTTTCAGGAAAAGGAAGTATTCACAGATGGAGATGTGCCACCTTCATCTGACTCCCATGTAGAAAATAACCCACAGCCCACCTCCCCGCCTAATGTTAGTGATCAAGTAACTGTCATAGATAGTATTTTGTTAATCTTCTGAGTTCGGATGACTAAATTCCGAGTTTGTTTTATTTGGATTTCCATGTGGGCTTCATTCCTTGCTAGGAAAATGGTCAATCAACCAAGATGGAAATGCTTGATTCAACGGATACAGTGAACGTTAATAATGATGGGCAACTTAATGAACAAAGTAGCATCCAGGTATCTTCATTTTCACGACTTATAAAATAATTCACTTCTTTCATAGTCATTTACAAAATGTTTACACCCAATGATCATAGGAATTGAATCTTATTATCTTCATCTATGTCTCAGAAGATGTTGATGAGAGTCAGGTTCTAATAATTTGCTGAGTGTTTCATCAAAGTTTACTCTGTTTTTTCTTTTCTTTTTTTCCCGTAAAAGAAACTAGTTCTCTCTCAGTACCTAACTATGAAAGTAATATGTATAATTACCAATGTTATCAAATCGCCTCGGCGAGGCTAGGCGATAGACCACGCTGTCTCCTAAGTGCTAGCCTAGGCGATTTGGCGCTCGCCTAGGTGACAATATAAAAAAATAAAGACTAATAAATAAATGACGGACATAGCATTTATAAAAATAGAATATGCAAATAATATGAAACATCAACTAACATAACATGATTTCTACCAATATGGCCTTACTAAGGTTTGAATGAAATAAAATTCAATCCAAAGAATCAGGTTAAAGAGTCAAAAGTTAAAATCAATAAAGATTGGACGCTTTATTAGGGTTAGATTAAACTAGAGAATTGGATACTTAAAGGTTAAAATCAATAAAGCTTTTAAGTTAACCTGCATAAAAATATGACATATTAACATCAGCAAGTTTCATTGATAATATCAATTAAACTAAATCAAATACTACTTGAAACTTAAACTAATTAAAATATAAAAATCCACATTGCACAATGGGCCATCGCCCAGGTGGATTAGGCCTAAGTCACAGATTCCGTTGAATATAGGGATGTTTTGGCGCTCATAACGTTTTGAGTGCGAGAACGTCACCAATCCGCGGATTTGAATTGACTTTTCAAATCCGCGAATTGGGGTAAATGCATAAAAACGGGGTAATTTAGGATATTTTTAAAACATTTAAGGGTTAAAATTTGAAAAAAGAATTAACATTTTTGTTATTTTAGAAAAATACAAAAACAAGTGGGTTTTATTTTGAAAAAAGGTTAAATTAGGTTGATAAATACAGCTGTATCTTTGTACATGAAGTACAATTTATATGTATATATACAAATTATATGTGTATATATAGACGCTTTGGACCACAAGTTATTTTCAAGTTTGGCGCTCTCGCTCCCACTTTCGCTCTCGCACCCGCTCGGCGTTTTGGTGGCTTGGGATTAGGCTACCAGGTGGTTGCCTAGGCTGTCGTTTAAGTGGCTAGGCGCTTGCCTAGGCACACTCAGCCTAGGCGACCCTCACCTGAACCCTTAGAAAACCGCCTAGACGCCTAGGCTAGTGCCTTTAATAACACTGCTAATTACAGAGAAACTAATCCATCAACTATGGTCAGTAGACCTTAATATTTCAGGTCCATATAGCTTCACATGGGACTCTGGTTCTGATGCGGTTGGACATTAAACCTTCATCCTCTGTTTGAGGGTATCATGAATTATTTTCACTAACAGCTGTGGTGGGGTTTCAAATTTTTGTATCTTCAGTTTTCAGGGGAAAAGTTAAGAAATTTGGTTGTATTTTGAGTGCAGGGCATTATAATTGAGGTTCACCAACACTTTTGGTTGTACTTGTGTTTGCCACAGGAGGGTGATCCTTTAGAAGTTGCAAGTGGATCTCCTCTGCCAGGTGTGAAGGTGACTATGATTGTAGCTATCCTGTTCTTTATTGGAAAATCTTTATTTATTCAATGTATTTCTATGTTTGCTTTGTAATATGGACTCCTTTTTAGTGATACTCCTTGTCTTTTAATGTTGAAATCAGCCACAGCAACTGGAAGAGTCAATCAGGATCCCAAAGGAAACTATTGACATTCTTAAGGACCAAGTATTTGGCTTTGACACTTTCTTTGTGACAGGCCAGGAACCATATGAGGTGAACAGTTATTTGGCAAAAATAGGGTTCTCTGTTTTGTTTCTTTGCAACTCCTGATAGATTTTTTCCTTCTCTTTCCTGTTTGTTTGTTTGTTTGTGATGCTTCCAAAGGGAAAATTCCATAAGCAAGTCTTGTCAGTTCATTATAATTGTTGGCTAGAAATGTCATCTATGTTTTTTCTGGTCTTGTTGTGTAGTGGCTGTCTGACACTGATTATTGTATATGTTTGATTTCAAATTCTAAAAAGCTTGTTTTCCTGTGTTTCTTCACTAGGGTGGTGTGTTATTCAAAGGGAACTTGCGAGGGAAGGCTGCTAAAAGCTACGAGAAGATAAAAAATAGGATGGAGGTAAGTGTGAGGTTATTCCCAATAAGTACTTAGGAAGCTTAATTCTTAGGCTTCATTCTAATAAGTTCTATCCCATATTATTTTCAAGAGACTCTATTCCCAATAATACTTAGGAAGCTTAATTCTTAGGCCTCTTTCTAATGAATTCTACCCCTTATTGTTTTCAGGATAAATTTGGGGATCAATATAAGCTGTTCCTACTCATCAATCCAGAGGACGACAAACCAGTGGCAGTGGTTGTTCCAAGCAAAACCTTGCTGCCAGAAACAACTGGTAAGTTTCTTCCTTTATCTCTGAAATGCTATTTTTTTTTAAATCTATTTTTTGGGGACATAATTTATTTTTAACATTCTGTTGTGTTCGTTTCTTTTAACAGTTTACTAGCTTCAAACATTAACTCATGGGGTGTTCCTTCCGCAGCTGTTCCTGAATGGTTTGCAGCCGGTGCTTTTGGATTGGTCACCGTGTTTACCTTACTTCTCCGAAATGTGCCTGCTCTGCAGTCAAACTTATTGTATGGAATTCTTTGTTAAATCTTTATTTTCCGAATCCTTTGTTAAATCTTTATCTTCCTGTTACATTCAGTACTTTATTTTTTAGGGAAAAAAAAGCATAGTATTATCTATCGTTCATCTGCCGAGTTGCTTTAATCATTTTCCTTTTTAATCTAAGACATCTATATGTTGATAATGAATGACTCGTATCTATGTAAAAGAAAATTTTTATTAGAAGCATAGTTCTCTAACTTTTTACTAATTTATTTGGGCTTTGCTTTTTTCAATAATGATTGGCAAAATCTTGGTATAGAGATGGTTTAGCTTGAAAGTTTGTAGACTTTTTCACTTCATATGTATCCTTCAATTCGATTAATGAGATCAGTATAGTTTCAAGAATGTTTCTAACTATATTATTTTCTATTGATTATAATTTCTGATTTTTTTTTTCTTTCATCAAATACGTCTTCCTAGTTTCATTTCAACTATTCTGGAGTTAGCTGCATATGTTCTAGTCTGTATAGAGCTTTGTATTCTGTTATATTGTAGATTTCAGATGATCTGTTCTTTTCTAAGCATGTGAATTCCTTCCTAAACTTTGAATTGTGAAGACAATATTTACTGTGTGTTTGACAATTATTATTAATATTATTATTTTGTTTTAATGTTTCAGATCAACATTTGACAATCTTGACTTGTTGAAGGATGGACTCCCTGGAGCCCTTGTAACTGCCCTTATATTAGGGGTGCATGAAATTGGCCATATTTTGACTGCACAAAGCAGTGGGATCAAGCTTGGAGTGCCATACTTCGTTCCTAGTTGGCAGGTGAGACATTGTTGTTTTGATCTAGGCTTTTAGAAGCCAGGAATCTTTAGTGCCATGTCAATATTGGTAGGTAAATTTGATTGGGTAGTACTACCTTAGCGACTATGTTGACCAGTTACTCTTGTTGCTCCACTGGGGGTCCTTCCTACACCTTTCGCCATTCTCACATCTTAAAAAATTCTATGTATTCTTCATGCCACACTGATTCCACACAGAAATTTTTAATAAAATTGTCTTGTTTGTAACTTCACCCCTCTCACATCTTAAAATTCTATGTATTCTTCATGCCACACTGATTCCACAAAGATATTTTTAATAAATTTGTCTTGTTTGTAACTTTGATCTCTCTGACTTCTTTGTAAACAAAGTCAGCAAGGACATAGAGATACATCTTTTGCGTGGTATTAAAATATCAGTTTCATAGGAGCTTCCACTTCCTGAATATATTTAGTGTTTATCTATATATGTTTCATGAACTCAGGTACAGGTTTTGGGTGTGAGTAAGCGTCCAACCGCCAGATCTGTTTGACCAATATCTTAGGATATGGGGACTCAGTTAAGCAGGGTCCACATTGTCAGTATGGGCATGTGGACAAATCATTTAGTAAAAATAAGAACACAGTTTTTGCTATATATCCAATAACAAAAACATTCAACCATTAAGAAAAGGAAATTATGAACTCGAGTATGGGAATATAGAAGTCCACATGTAGTGATGTACTAAAGTGACGCCAGAGGATACTAGTTTTAACCAATGCAATTGACCACTTAGTGTTGGGTGTAGTTTTATTTAAAAAGATGGAGATGGATTTGAAGTATTTTACACATATCCCACTCCCATGCCTGTTTGATGTCATGTTTGATGAGTATGGTAGGTAAGGTGAAGAGACTGGTTGCCACAGTTATGTTCCCAACTTGTATGACTTGAACTTACTTTGGCCTCACATCTTTGCTTCTTTCTTTTGATTTTTCTCTTTTGCTTTCTTTTTTCTTTTTCCTTGACCAAAGGAATGCCAGAGCCACCATAACTTTTAGTCTCCTGTAGTGGTTGTCAAAGCCATTGCATGTAGTGTGTCTGATGAGCTATTTTGGTGGCAGATAGGCTCTTTTGGGGCCATTACGAGGATTCTAAATATTGTGCCCAAGCGTGAGGATCTTTTGAAGTTTGCAGCCTCTGGACCTTTAGCTGGATACTCTTTGGGTCTTGCTCTTTTGCTTTTGGGGTTTATCTTACCACCTAGTGATGGTATTGGTGTTGTTGTTGACGCTTCTGTGTTTCATGAATCACTTCTTGCCGGGGGTATCGGTAAGCATGTGATGTTATATTTGTTCAGTACATAATAGCAAACATACTCTGAAGTAATGACACTGTTGGTACGTGGCATTTGTAATAAAAGAAATTATAGTTCTTAGTTTGGAATTCTTGTTGCTTGCTCCTCCATTTTGTATTTACGTTTTCTGCCACTAACTTGAATTATGACATCCGAATGACTTAAGGGACCTGATTTTTACCAAGATAACATGTTAAGAAATGGATTGGAACTGAAGTTTTGTTTCTTTTGCAGCGAAGCTTCTTCTTGGTAATGTTCTCAAAGAAGGCACTCCTATATCTGTCAACCCCCTCGTGATATGGGCATGGGCCGGACTTCTTATTAATGCCATCAACAGCATCCCTGCAGGGGAGCTTGATGGAGGTCGAATTTCTTTTGCTCTGTGGGGAAGAAAGGTATTTGATCTAAAAATCAAGATGTACTAATGTAAAATTCTTAGCCCACGTTGGGTATCCAAATGACATGGACACACGGTGGACATGTATTACTGTTTGCTAGATCCCGTCTGGGATCTATCTCACAGAAATTAGACCATGCGAGATGATATTAATTGTCTGATCAGTCGCATTCCTTGGATGACAAGTAGATAAAGCATGCTGCAGACGATCGAGTATAGATCTTATGGGATCTTATTGTTGCATTCATTTGATGACATCAATCTTTGGCCGTGGATAAGTGGAAGTAAGAATTAGCTTTTACAGTTGCTGTTGGCAATAGGGATCTTGTCTACCCCGGGACAGTAACTTTAACTCGCTGATATCTTATGAATTCTTATATAAAACCTTATATTCGGAAACAAATCTCAATTGGGTTTCATTCCTGCCATTCAGTTGGAAATTACTCTGTTTCTCAAGCACCTGGTTTTGGTCCCTGGGTGCCTGCACTGTAGGAGAAAAAAAAAGGAAAGAACTATGTGCTAATCAAGTGTTTATTTGGCAGGTTTCCGCTCGCTTAACCGCTGCCTCCATTGTGCTGCTAGGACTGTCATCACTGTTCAATGATGTGGCATTCTATTGGGTAGTTCTCATATTCTTCTTGCAGAGAGGGCCAATTGCTCCCTTAGCCGAGGAGATTACTGATCCTGACAACAAAAATGTTGCACTTGGCATCACAGTCTTGCTATTGGGACTGCTGGTATGTCTGCCATACCCCTTCCCTTTCGTAACTGAAGCCATCACAAATTTCTAATCTTGTGGTACATATACATGCTGCTCCTCCTGGCTTTCTTCTCCTCAATACTGGAGTGTATTTTGTGCTACAGTGAAATATCAAAAGAACAAAAGAGAATGCTTTTTATTACCACAGAGGCTTATATAATAACTAAACATGTACGTCGTAATTCTGTAAATTGGATAAACCTGTTGAAAGGCGGTTTCTTATTGGAGCTCGATTCAAGTAATAAAAGTTCGCAATTCCTGATATCCTACTATGGTGAAAATACAATTTACTATATTTTGCATTTCTTTGTTTTTCGGAGTTTGTTCGTTCCTTCTGGTCAACAAGATGGAAGTGGCTTCTCTGTAGCATTGGATATCTGCAGACAATTTAAGCCACAGACATCTTGGGGTATTTGGATCTTTTCATCACTACAACAAGGTTTGAGTATGTTTTTATTATGATACTCTTTATCTTGTGCCTTTAGAATGTTTTACTAAAAAAAAAAAAATCCTTCAAAGGGGAGTGCTTGGCACATATTCTCTGCTTCCTTGTGAGTTACTGAGAGAATTTGCTCCCTTGCAGGATGGTGCCATGAATACAATTTCAATAATGGGTGATTCCTGCTGTAACTATACACTGTTGTTGCTGTATGTAACACCCAGAAAGAGTCCTATTAATCAAGCTCAGGCAGATCAAAACTCAAAAGCTTAGTAGAAACACAGTTGGAATGGGTCTTGAGGCCTTGACACGGCCTGCGTCTGCATGTATCGAAAGCATTCAAACAGATAAGGAACTCAAAATACTGGTTGCTGTCGAAATCAATCCACCCTGGTGATTTAAATTAATCCGCCTTGTACAACTGCAAGTCTAAAACTAACTAGAACTTGAGAATTCAATCCAGGAGGCAGAAGCCCACTACTGTTCGAGGTCGAGCCAGGTGTCCCCAAGGCATATGCTACCCTTAGTGAGGGAATCACCATTGGTATTGATGCATGACGCGTGAGAGGATGCCTTATAGGGCTGGCTGTCCTTTACATTGAGCCGGTTTCAGGTTCATAGGTCTCTTAGGGTTTTAGAAATGTCAATTACCCTTTTTAGTGGGGCTCGCACTAATTCACATGGCTTCCTCTAAGCAGTGCTGTAAGGATGGTTATAATCATTTTGTTGTAGAGGATGCGCGGCAACCATACAGAATTCTTGCATCTATGCAGAGATGGCAATTTCCAAACCGACTTGTCAATCCGTAGGAGTTTAGTGGGTTTGGGATGAAGTTTTTAACCCGTGAGTTGGGTTTGTGTTGAGTGTTTTCAACCCACACATAACCGGATTGGGTTTGGGTTAACCCGTTTGACCTGTTGGGTTATTATACTAGACATTTTAATATTTTAGTACACCTTAAAACATATATATACATACATACATGAAGTAAGAGAGTATTTTCTTTCCCTCTACCTTTCTCTTTCTCATGATAGAGTTAGGTTGCTAATTTACTAGAAACTGGATCATTAGAGAAAGAAAGTAGAGAATATTGTAAGATATTACATTATTATTGTTTACATGAGATTTAATAAGATTATAGAAAAAAAAATGAGTGTTAAATTATAATATCATTGCAACTTGTAATAGTAATCAGATTTATTATACAAGACATTAGGTGAGATATTTAAAAATAAATAATAAATAATTTAGTAAAAGTAAACGGGTCAAGTTGGGGTCAAACAGGTTAATACAGGTTGGGTGTGGGTTTGATGATTTCAAACCGTTTTATTAAACGGGCAGATTTGGGTTGATTGCTTAGCCATTGATACCCTCTATTAACCCAACCCATACCTGTCCAATTGCCACCTCTACATACATCCATGGCTGTGTATTAGGTCCTGTATTGTCTACACCCAAATGTGTGGAACATCTGCTGGTCCTTCCATTGATGTTCGTTATAAGCAAGATATATTAAGTTATCTCGTGAGAGTCATGCAACCGTTATAGACACATGGCGAGCATCCATAAAGGGACCAGCAGATGTTCCACACGCACATCTGGGTCCAGACGATACGGCCCCGTGTATTAGTACTCGCGCCAAGATAGATGCCAGACTATTGGTTAGAAATTTAAAAATAAACACGAACAGAGCACATGGAAAGGGAAGCAGAGATTAGGTGAAATCACTAGAAAGGTGACCTGATGCTTTCGGCCTTTTTCTTAGGTTTTTTTGTCATTAGCTATATTATGCCCAACGCCCACCGCATTGAGAGCAATTGAATTATTATTTAGGTAATTTTGACAAAAAAGTTTAATAAATATTTAATTGATGTTATTTTGGGAGTTTTATATTATTCTTTTTCATTTTGATCTTTTTATGTTTGCATATTGGGTCGGGACCATTTTGGTGTGCTTTATAGGTGTAAATAAAAGTGACAAATTTTAAAGATAATTATTTTATTTTATTATTAAATTATATAAAGTAGCTATTTTATTAAAATAGGACAATTTTTCTTTTAGAGTTTAAGTATATTTTGGAGATTTAAAAGAAAAAAAAAGATCTAACAAAATTTTAGAAGGGTAATTTAATCATGAAAATGGACCAAAAAGAATCAATAATTTTTATTAGCTAAAAACAAAGAAAATAATTATGAAAAATCATAGTAAATTAAATAAAAAGATAATTACTTATAGAATTCAAAGATATTCATGGAATAAATATTATTTATAAGCTTAAAACGTTATTACAAAATATTTATAATTTATAATTAAGAAAACCTTGAAAATTTCTTTCTCTTTTAGTAGTAAGTATGAATACAATAATAAACTATTAGTATTATTTTTACACTTGTGCTTCTATATTATTAATTATACTTGTATTTATCTTGTAAATATTCAATTACATTAAAACTTATTTTAATCTTATGTAAGTATTTATTTTAACCTTATCTAATTAGAAGATAAACCTATTTAAACATAATCTTTTTATTTAATTAAATTTTAACCTTAATCTCTTTATTTAATTGAACTTATCTTTACATGTGTCTTTTTAATTAAAATCCGTTATATTATTAATTGAACACCTTCTGCCGAGAAAGGCGAGACAAAGCAGGCTTAGTGAGTGTTGGTTCTTTTCAACATCAGATTGGTTAAAACCAACAATTAGTGATGAAAAAGTTTCTTTTGAATATAATGGTTCTTCTGGTGATCAATAATAATAAATAAAAATTGAACATATCTTTACATTTGTATTTGTCTAAACTAAAATTTATTATATTATGAGTTGCATTAAGAAAATATTTTTAAAAAATATAATTAATTAATTTTAATAAAATTTATCTTTTTATTTTAAGCTTATCATAAACATACAATTGAGTTTTGATGACACTCTAAAAAGGATAAAACTTGTTAGAATAGAAAAGAGCAGGAATAATTTAGTCACAAAAAAAAGACCAAAATAATACTAAGAAAATAGCTTGTGTTATAGATTTTTTAAAAATTATTTTATTATTTATAAATATTTTTAAAGTTAAAATACTTATTTTTTTTAAAAAAATATGTTTA
Source organism: Pachysandra terminalis (assembly GCA_031762675.1). Taxonomy (NCBI): domain Eukaryota; kingdom Viridiplantae; phylum Streptophyta; class Magnoliopsida; order Buxales; family Buxaceae; genus Pachysandra; species Pachysandra terminalis. Next base: position 3,977 of record JAUPMG010280569.1, on the reverse strand, counting down.
ATAATTATTTTTATAATATTTAATTAATTAATTAAAAAATAAACAGATTAGACATGTTGAATGATCCGATTCGTTGGCAGACTCGCCATAAGATATTGATGGGTTGGATCCAGATACAGGGTCCATGGTCCAAGCAGAGAAGAAATTCAGAAAATCAGAATCCACTTTCTCTCTCTATAATCTTCATAGATAACCTCAAAAGCTCAAACCATCTTTTCCCTCTTTCTCTGTAATCTTCTTCCCGGATTTTTCACCGTATGTATTTAATCCAGATTTCAAAAATTCAAAGCTATGCAATGCAACATTTATTACACGTTCCAAGCTTTTTTCTGTACAAATCTGTTCGGTTTCGGGGTAAATGCGTGTCAGATCTTCATACGCGAGTCGAACACTCGTGCTCTTCTCTGGCGTCGCTGCGTTTGCCAGAGAGAAAGAGAGAGAATCTTCGACTCAAGCGATGTTGTCGAGGATCGATCGCCACGAGTCTCATTGAAGCTAGGTCTTGAAAGGAAGAGGCTTCGTTTCTTGCTAATCTTTCAATGAATTGAGTTGATTCGTTAATGGAAAGGAGAGATCGAGAGGGTTTTGCAGATTGAACGTTAAGGTTTTCTCTCCGAACGATTCGAAATCCGTTTCCCTTCTTTCTCTTTCTCTGTGCTCTGAGAATGGAAGCCCTAGCGATTTCACCTCGTTTGGTTCCGTCGCGTATCCGTCTGCCTCAATCTGTTTCGGTTAATGCCGTCTGCTTCAGAAGCTTCAGCTCACGCTCTCTTACTTCCTCTATCTCCAGATCTTGTATTCGCACTCCGAGATGCTCTGCTCTTTCCGCTCCGACGTTAGGTATCTATCTCGGCTATCTGAACTCTTTCTCAGTCTCTGTTTATCCGAAATGGGATTTACGCAGAACAAATTGAATTTCTGATAATGTGATTTCCTTTTTCTGGTTCGTTTCTCTAGTCGATGAGGAGGTGAAGTTCGCGGAAGCTTCGAAGAACGGAAACTTAATTCCGCTCTGTCGTTGCATTTTTTCTGATCACCTGACTCCGGTGCTAGCTTATCGGTGTTTAGTCAAAGAAGACGATCGAGAGGCTCCAAGTTTTCTGTTTGAGTCGGTCGAGCCTGGTTTGATGGCCTCGAATGTTGTAAGCCACTTTACTTCTTTGTTTAGGTTTTACCAACTACTTCCATGAATTTGGTCTTTTTTTTTTCTTTTCCTAATTCAGTTCTGAGTTAATTCTAGTAGGGACGTTATAGTGTGGTTGGAGCTCAGCCTACAATTGAAATAGTTGCAAAAGAGAATATGGTTGCAATTATGGATCATGAGAAAGGGCAAAGGACGGAGGAGTTCGTTGAGGATCCAATGGTAGTTCCTCGAAGAATCATGGAGCAATGGAATCCCCAAGTTATTGATGCACTTCCAGATGCATTTTGTGGTAAACGAACTAAATTTGTAAACATAAATTGTTGTTCCATAAGAGCCCATAAGTGGTGCAAATTTCATTGTATTGTTCAGTTTGAATCTATCCATGCTTTTAACTTGAATCCTTCTAGGCAGTTGTCTTCCCACGTTCTATTGTTAACAAAGCTCAGAAGTAGCAAATTAAGTTTTTATGAACGCTTTCGTTGAAAACCTTAATGTGGATCTCAAGTAATAGGGTTCTCAAGTAATATGGTGTTTTCAAAATAAATCGGATGCAAAACTGTAAAGAGTGGGTTTTAAAATAAATTGGGATTTGTATTGTAAAACTTTTGCTATCATAGGATTTATGAAATTTTCTTCAAAATTAGAAACATTATATATAATATAGAGACAATAAAAATAGGTTCTAGAAACATTATAAATAACATAGAGATAATAACAATAGAACATAATGAAATTTTTTATAAGCCTTACGTAATAGCATACTTTTGTCTATAAAGCATAAAGTATTAACATAATAGGGCACCATCCCAGCAAACATACTTAATATTGAAAGAAATTAGCTTACGTTAAAGTTATATAACCATCTCAGGAACTCAATGTGCCAACACACGTAGTCATGCATAAGAAATCTCCAATTTTATTAATTAGTAACACTGATGGCCCTATAATGAGTTTCGATGTAATTGGCATTTTGTTCATCTTAATCTTTCTCTCGATGGCCTTATAATGAGTTTCGATGTAATTGTCATCATTAACGACTAAACCCACCCTTAGAGATACTATAGCGATCTTTGTATGGTTATTTTGTGAATCAGTAGGATGCTCCCGAAATTATATTTAATTTTGGAACTGCCTTTATTTAAAGATAACCGTTGTAGGTAAGAAAAAAGTGTTCATTTTTGTTTTTCACTCTAATGAGTGGCACTCGTTTTCAACTGAATTCGTAGGACTCCATAGCATTTAAGATTCAAATTTTGAATCATAAGATTCTTTTGAAAAGGACTGGAACCTAGGATTCAGATCATTTAGTTAAGACTTAATATATAATTTGAATCTACGATTCAAATCGTAAATTGCAAGACTTTAATATCAGGTTATTATGTAGTCGAAGTTTCTTGTAAGGACTTGTTGATAGGGATTCCCTTGGCTAGGCATTGCACAACTGTTATCGAGGTGGCACCTTGCATATAGAATTTATTTTTATCCATTAAGTTTTATCAAATCAAAGATGTTCATATATCATTAAAAATAGATATTAGAAGTTGAAAGGAAAGTAAAGATAGGACAAGAATGTCACTGCGGCAAAATAAAGATCATATTTCGTGATCAAGTAGTGAAGTTATAAAATTAATAAACATTAAAAGGTGAGTTAATTCAGTGACACTGCGAAATTAGGGGGAAAAAAATATAAAGATCGTGATTTGACTTCCTCTGGCAGAGGGAAAAAAAATATAAAGGTTGTGATTTTAGTTCCTCTTTTGTCAGAGAAAACGTGCGCGTAGATAGAGTTCTATAAAACCCTTTATCAATCAATAACCAAGATTTATAACAAAAGGAATTTGAAAAGTTTTATGCTGGCTTCTAAACCAAAAGTGCTTGTATCTAGTATTATAAGCCTTGACAACGGTGCCCAAGCGCCGCAAGGTGACTGCATCTTAGCTTTTCCTGCCTATAACCCAGAAGTAGGCTTTAGGGGTCCCAGTTGGGGGAAAGTGGCGTCCCAGGTGCTACACTTATTGGGGAAAACACATATTCATTTTTGCTATTGGAGACTGGAGAGTAGTGATAATTTCTGTCATTTTTTCACATTGCCTGTGTCTTTCTTCAAGCACTGGATCCATCAGAGATGAGTCTGAGTTTGAGTATATGTTTTTCGTTTGGTTTATATATCAGTTTTTAATTAGAAATCCAATATAGTTATATACATTAGATTTTGGTTGGCGTTCTATATTCACATCTCATAAATAAGATGTACTTATATTTTGATACTTGCTTCAGTCTTCGTCAATTAACAAGTGTCCATTATAAATTTTGACGTGATCAGGTGGGTGGGTCGGTTATTTTTCATATGATACAGTGCGTTATGCGGAGAAGAAAAAGCTCCCATTCTCAAATGCACCTGATGATGATAGAAATCTTGCAGATGTTCATCTAGGTCTTTATGACGATGTGATTGTGTTTGATCATGTGGAGAAGGTACTCTTATTTTGATAATCTGGCCCATTAACTATTTATGGATTCTTAAATGTAACGCAATTCGGAAGAAAATATTCTATTTTTTAATATTTCCTGGTGGGGACGACATACCAAATGTGCTCCCTTTGGATAATAATATACTATATCAGGCACTTGTTGTGTCAGTCCCACATGAAGCTGACATAGCTACTACGATTAATCTTAGTTTATTCTTTTTATTTTTCCTAGCCATATTGGTGCACCAATTATTACCTTTTTTTTTTCTTCCACTTTTTCTAATTTTTTGCTGATTTAATACTTGTGGGAACAAAACATGTTTATGTCGAGATTTCATTACCTATCAAGACATGAGACTTGT
>JAUPMG010280559.1:0-18444 GCA_031762675.1 Pachysandra terminalis | reverse complement strand
CGAAGCCCCTTAGAACTATGATGCGCACATAGAATATCTTGCATTGAGAATGACCCTGTATGGGGGGGGGATGGTTCGCTAAGACATTTTGCTTAATGTAATTGATTGGTCTAGTGTGGGACTTGAACCATCCGAATACCAAAACAACATGCATACTGCATATTCATGTGAATGTTGATATTATTGATATTATCTTGTGTATGGTACACTTGATATGATTCTTATATAGACTTGGGCATATAGTATGATAATATGACCATTTGATATCCTTATGATACAGACCAAGGTGAGATTTGGTGAGAGAACATTATTTCTGTTTTATCATAATCATCATATATTTTCCAGATTTCAATATCATCTCATTATCATATTATTTCCAGATTTATCTTCATTATATTATATTATATTTTTGTAGTAGCATTAAGTGTTGAGTAAATACCTTGCTCTAAAGGTCTACTCACACGAGCTTTAGCTTACGGATATTTCATTATGTTTTTCAGGTAATGATAAGGAAGATAGATCACAAACGAGAGCTATGGAAAAGGGGATCCAAAGATAGAATTCAGGGATATATTGATGTAATCGAATTAGTTAGTTTATTTTTCAGAATTTGTAAAACTTAAAGAGCATTGTAATTATTAACTTATATTTTATTAGAACAGTTATAAATGATATTCGCTTATGTTCTTATATTGCTTGCCACTCCCATAGGGATATGGGGTGAGAGTCGCATTCCGAACCTTTGCGGGTCCCATGGATTTAAACTGGTTTGGGATGTGACAATGTCCCATCACAATTGGGACTCTTAAGAACCCGAGAGGTTGACCCATCATAGGTGGGCACCCTCGAGTATGACGTGAGAAGTATTTCTGCATCGGCATCCTCTTGTAAAGGGGTCTGACATCTCGTTGCGAGTACCTGTTGATATTAGCTTCATTGCATATTCATTGTAGTGTTTATCATCTTGTGATTTATGTGATAAAGGGTCATCATGGTAGCGCACTACCTTCTCCCTATATCTATGTATTTGTCGTATATTCCTTTGAACTAGTTTCTCGAACCGACCGAGGGTCTTCCTTAGGAAGTTCCTGAGGGTTATTCCCTTAGGTATCCGTGGGGATCTTGCTACGTGTCGGTCATATTCCTGACACGTGGCGGTATGTTATTGGGCTATATGCCCTTACCATTTTTCATATCTACGCCTATGCATTTTAATTTCGAGGACGAAATTCATTTAAGGAGGATAGATTGTATTAACCCTAAAAAAAATCATAAATAGAAAAATATTTTAATAATAAGGGCCTAGTAGTTATTCAATAGGATTCTAATATAAACTATATCCTTAATAACTTTCATGCTTACTATATATATATATATATATTAAATTCTAATTAAGTTATTATATGAGGACCTTGTATGATCACGCATCAAAGTATAATCTATTCTTTGAAGCTTAATTATTTAAGTATTGGGCTTAATTAATTAGTCTTTGGCTTAATTTAAAAGAATTGGGCTTAAGTAATTAAGTATGGATTTTATTTAAATCAAATAATTAGCTTAATGGGATTAAGTTGTTTCTTAAAGCCCAAACCAATAAATTAGAATTTAAAAATATAGGAAATTCATTTTTAATTAATAACTTATAGAAGACTTGAGTTAGAATTGAATCAGAATTGAATCAGGAGTTCCAAATAGCATAAATTAGAAGCTTACTAGTTGTATTAGGACACTAGGTAGTTTCTAACACCCAAGAGTATAAAAACAAGCCTTTTAAGTCAATCTAAACCTAGGAAAAGATTGAAAAACGTGAGAAGTCTTTGGAAGAAGAGATCTAACACCTTTAAACCCCAGAAGCCTAGAAGATCAAGAAAGAAGAAGAAACCAACACCGAAATTCTGCAATTCAAGTGAGTTTCCCTTTGAATTTCTTGTGTATTTAAGCCTAAAAATGTGTTGTAACATGAAGGAATTCTTGTGAATGAATTGTAAACCATTCCTCATGTTCTTATATATAAAACCCAGCAATAAAGACTTAATAAAGATAGAGAAATAATCACTATATGTTAAGAGACCGAAAAGAACTAAAACTGGAGATTTATCAAGATATGAAGTACCGATTAAAAAATCAGTGAAAACATGATTAGATAATTTATTTTATATTTTTTCTTTTATGATTACCTTGTTCATTAGGAACACAGTGTTTTAAATTTTAGGTGATTCCGATAAGTATATAGAAGTTATGGCCAAAATACCCAACATATGTCAAAGTTGAAAACCCAGAAAACCTTCTCGGGTTAGCCTGCCGACGACCCGCGGCATATTGCCGACCTTGTGAATAGACTACCAATGGTCCGATTTTTGATACTTTTTGACAACTTTTGACACCTTTATAATTTAAAGGTATTTTTGAAGAGTTTTCAAGGTTGTTAAGACTGTATTACATGTTTTGACTTAACTAGACTCCATAATTAACCCTATGAAATCCTTAACCATAGGATGAATTATTAAACCTAAAACTGATTAGCATATTATACTCATTACTAACCTTAATAGGCATAATATAGGAATGTCTAGATCACAATATGATGCATGTGTGCATTTTTAATGATTGATTGCGTTATACGTGTGTTTAATAGTCTAATAGGTGTTACGTGTGACTTTGCGTATATTGTGAATAACTTATGATAAATATTGTGTGTGTGTGCATACTTTCATTCTTAAATACGATAAACTCTACCATATGTATCTATACCTAATTATAATTCATTCATCATATAAAAGTGTTATATATATTTATCCTTATGTGCATTATTATAGTTTAGAATCATGGGGATGTGTCTCACGTGTTTGCTTGATGAATATGATGTGTGTGAGCATGATATTCTATGTTGTGTGAGTTGCATTTAGTAATTAGGTCTTAATCTATACGTGGGCATTGTGACTTTGATTAACTCCAATGAGTATGACTTAACACTTGGAATCCGATGAGGAATTGCTAGATATGATTCTAGTTAAGGAGATAGTGGAAACACTAGATACTTTTCTTGGTTGGGGTGTGAGGATATTCTGTCCATGATGAGACTATTATTTTGTTTTTACCCAAGGTGAGGGATAGGTCTGTATGGGGGTCCCAAGAGACTTGTGGTAAGATGATAGGTGAGAATGTGCACTTCCCAATAGCTGAATCATAAGAGAGAATTCTGTTAGTAGATCGGGTAATGTATGCTTCACAAGGGAAAGTTCACATTAGTGAGGCCTTGGATATGTTCCTGTGATTAAAAATAAGGTATGAGGATTGTGCCCATTTGGTTCCAAGCCCTCAAAACTGCGATGCACACATAGAATAACTCTCTATTTTGACCATTTATTCGGAGGATGTTTTTCATCTTGGATAGCCAGGGGTCGTATCTAGTGTGGGACGTATACAATTCGAATGCTAAACATCATGCATTGCATTTCATATTCCTATCCTTGTTATTGTATGATGCGCATTGATTTGCATGTTATCATATAAAGTTAGGCATATTAGTATAGGAGACCAAGTTGTGTCAACTTACCTAAATACCAACTGAGATGGGAGAGAACTGCATTATGTGGTGTGTGTGTATTACACATATCTATAAGATCATACTCATTGTTTCTTAAGTTATTATATCATAATATTATTTTATCAAAACATGTGTTTTTGAGTAAATACCCTGATTTGAAGGGCTTACTTGTCAAGCCCCAAAAATTGTAGCACAAATCCCTCTGTGTGAGGCACAGATCTTGAGGTGAAACCTTCGGGTTCAAAGCAAGGAATGCGGATTCCTGTATCAATGCCACAAACCAAGATACCATTCTTAAAAAAAAATGAATCAACAGTTATAAATTTATCAAAGTGCGAAAGTTAATTAAATAAATCTAATGACTTCAGAAGAGTCACAAGTCTCAACAACAATAAAAATCATATATACACATCCATCAATCTATTACTACCGACATAGTCCATAGATAAAAATAACATAAAGATTTTAGATATCAGTATAGGTAAATCATCTTGTCATTTATATCGCATTCTCCATGGCCACCTATCAACCTAGTAAAAGAGACGTTGCATGAGCTTGGGAGGCTCAGTAAGCAAACATATACATAGCTTCTAAGATCCACATAAGATTGCAAGAGTACAAATCATATAATTAGTAATAAGTGTAAGAACAACATGAAATAAGAGACATAAACAAAGATGAATTGATGATACGTAGTATGTCATGAGGTATGCATCAAACATATGCATCTAGGATGATAAGCTCACAACACGAAATTCAAGTATGATCCTAATGCTAATGAAATGGCTAAGTTAATGCTTCATGTTAAGTTTGCCTTTGCCCTAACTTCACTAAGCATCTTTCAATTCTGTAGCTAGTCCGCAAGAGTTGCCAGATACCCTTTATTCATTCGGGGTGTTCACTTCAGCTCCATTCTTATAACCCATGTTATGAAGAAAACCTGATTGGATTTCTGGGGTTTGCAACCCATGGTACAGTACAACCAGTGACTGAATTTCTGGGAATTTCAACCCATTGTACAATACTACCATCCATAGATCCTTTACTAGGAACCTAGAACCTTTTCACCTCCAAGGCTTACTTAACAATCACATAAAAATAGTATGCATGGTGTACGTAACTCGTCAATCCGTCCTCTTAATCACTATAGAATTCCAATGATACCCCTTCAGAAACTATCCATGCACCCATACACATGGATAATCTGTAAGAAGATGTCACTAGTATTCCATCAGCATTGTAGAATTCTAGTGATATCACCTATAGAAACTATCCATGCGCCCATAGACACTAATAATATGTAAGAGGATGCCACTAGTATTCCATCAACATCATAGAATTCTAGTGATATCACCTACATAAACTATCGATGCGCCCATAGACACTAATAATCTGTAAGAGGATGCCACTAGTATTCCATCCCAGCATTATTATAACACATTCGTTCATAATCATCATAGCACATGATATCATAACAACAAGCTCATCACAATTACGTACACCATTAACTTCTATTCACACATGCTTCCCATCTTCCAAGAATACGATCATTACTTATGACATGTGTCACGCCCTAGATCTCGTGTCATGAATCCCAATGAGGGATAACACGGATCTCGAGATGAGACCTTTGGGATCCACGCATGGACCGCGGATTGCTACCAAACCACAAGCAAAAATAAAAGTAATAGTTACCTTTATTGATAATGATCAGAGTGCAAACAAAACAATAAAGTCTAAATGAAACAATTACAAGAAATAAATGATCTTAGGATTCAGCTGAGCCAAGATCTACAAGGCTCCAAATAAAATCCCAACAAGTTCATCTCACACATAAACCAAGTTTGTTACAACCATAGCTCCCTCAGGAGCACAAATCCAATAATCCATAAAATAGTTTCTAAGTAAAGCCATAGCAGTAACAACAACAATACGAGCTAGAACAACAATCACTCCTCCCATCTTGAAACATGCAAAGTCACTTGAGCCATTGAGTGCCCAGTAAGAGTACAGACAGTTGCCCATCCTTTTATGAAAACCAGATAGACAGGGTTAGTACAACAATTAATCACAATATGAAATGAGTATTTTAACATGATATGGAATGATATGAATGATTCAAACACATGTCCTATAGTGAATGCAATGAGGAATACACAATTATTATGATATGCATTGTACATGGACTAAACCAACATATCCTGATAAGTGGACCTCAACATGAAGCTTCCCAACCAAAACCAATTCACGTCCTCAGTCATAGGAATTGCTGGAAGTCCCTCTCTTCATTCGAGGCGCTAACCCATGGTATGAAGGCCACCATATACTAATTTACAAGTGTACCATACTCAAGGGATAACGAACTTGTATAGGATCTTGCAAGCAACATACCCTAGTTTAAGTGGGCCCTTTTACCCCACGGGTATATAGTCAACCCAACCGGAGGCTTCGCATAGTTTCTCTATAGATTTCCACCTTCCGGTTCACTTATCATTCAATATCAGCCTAGTATCTTATGCATTAAACTAGGACTCCAAATGAAGATCAACAACGAAAACCATCCACGCGTCCATACACATGGATAATCCGATTGCCAACCATCATAAGCTTTCCATTAGTTATCACACCACAAACGATCATATAATCATTAAACCAAGTAATTTCCATAGTAAATCAACATCAGACCAAGGTGGGATGATGGTCACAACATCTTCGGAACACCAAGTTTGACTCCCCGTAGGTAGGCTAGCTGCCTTTAGGTTAAAACTTGTTTTCAGAACCTAATAATAATCAACTGCCGAAGCCATTCATCATCCACCCGGGAAATCCACAAAATCTCACAAGATTGTGCAATATATAGGGTCCTCAGTGGAGTAGTCGGTGGACCGAAGCCTACTGAATAGCCAATTAAGCCTACAAAATGGTCTCTATTGGTGGAGTAGTTGGTGGACCGAGGTCTACATATCTATTTTGTGTTTTTCTCAGGTGTCCGGTAGAGTAGATGGTGGACCGAAGCCTACCGAACACCCAAATAAGCCTATATTTCATTCTCTGTCGGAGGACCAGTCCGTGGACCGATGCCTACCGACAATACCAATTCTAGGTTTGTTTCTGGGTTTTCAAATCTTGAACTCAGCAATACCAAATCAATTCACAACCATACGAAATCAAGTACGAAACACACATTACATATCCAAGCATAAAAATCATCATCTAAACGACATTTTAACATGAATCTAATCATGATTATTGAAATATTAAATAGAATCACAAAACCAGAACATGAAACACACAGATATGAAATCTCATAACATGACTACACTATCTAACACAACTTACCAAGACACATTTCCAGCAGAGGGTGTTTTCCCTTATCTCCTTTCTTCACATGGTAAGAAGAAGAAGACGGGATAGCCTCCCAATCCTAGATCCATGCCAGGCTCCTTCTTCATTCCTCTTCTCAGATACTTTCTCTACCCTAGTCAAAGATATCTTTATAATGAGGAGTTTGGGTAGAGAAATGAAATTTTTCTCCCCATCCCAGACCGAGGCTAACCATGCACGTCCTTGACATGCCTATGGTTTCCCCAAACTAGTTAATATCAATAGAACCTTGCCTAAACTCCACATGTATCACACTACACCCCCTAATATCAAACATTCTTACATTGTAAGCTAATTAAGTCCAGGAAATTACCAATATTATATAAAATCAAACGATTTAAAATGTGACATCTTTTAGTGAATTTAGGTTCTTACAACAGGCTAAATCAAGTGGTATAACATCATTAACAAGTTCATAGAATGCATTGTTACACATAGTATTGGATGCAGGTTTAATAATGTAAAAAGTCTCACAATTAACAGTTCGGTCGACCGTCCAAATTGTCCGGTCAACTGGATCTATACAGGTCACAAAACAGGAGAGTAGTTTGGTTCGACCGAACCTTTCGGTCGCACACTAGTTGACCCCTGACGCTCCGCCAGTTAACCGAATGACTCTGCCAGCCGACCTGACACTGGGAAACATCACTTTCCAGATCCAAGGTCAATTACATGTTTTGGTTATAAGTTTTGCTATACACATCGAAATCACTCTAAATTTGAAGCGTAGTAATTCTAACAATTAAAGGTATGATGTAAACAAGAAATAATATCATATTCATATTATTTGTGCATGCTTCCATTCAAGAACATTCAATAATATAAAAATTCATAAAAAAAGAATATCAATCATCATGTCATTTATACAAGGTGTAGATCCTATTCTAACACATCATGAATTTAATCACAACAATCCCACGAGAATCTTGTCAGCAATGATTACTTACCTCTAGGTGTTCAAGCATCGCACATTGTCAATATGTTCTTCCCCCCTCCTTCTTTTTCTGCACATTTCCTTCTTCCAGAATCTGCTATAGCTTTTTTCCTTCTCTTTCTCTTTCTCATTCTCATTTTCCTTCTACCACAAAAGCCCTAATCTCCCTTCCTTAAATACCAACGCACCTTCCTTAATCTCCTCTTTGATCACACACACCTTCCTACTTTATCCTCTCTTAATTCTCTTCTGAATTCAACCTCTTCCTTAATTCTCTCCTTTAACTTCCACTTCCTTAATTTCCTTATAGATTCACACATACATACCTAATACGATATGGGAGGATTCTACATTAAGAGTCCTTCCAGATGTAACCTCCTATTCTATGGAAACTCTCCTCTTATCTTATAATCGGAATCTAATGTAAATTACTAAATTAACCTGGGATCTAATCATGGGTCCACACGACTAGATCTGAACTATGTCCACTATCCCAGTTCAAAGCCCAACTTAATTATAATTAATTACATCATATTGCCCATATTTCTATTTAATTATAGTTTGACCCCAATTTTGCAATATAACTATCAAAGCATATTATTATCACAATTAGTCCATTAATTAAAAGCATAAGTCATTCAAATAAGAATCTAGGTTTCATACATAATTATTTCATTAATTTAAATAATCATAAATAAATTATTATATAAATTTCTAGGTTTGGGTCACTACAATCTTCCCCCCTTTAGGAAATTTTGTCCCCGAAATTTATCACACTAGATTTCTAGAACACCTCTTTCCTCTATCACTAAGCCTCCTATTCACATTTCCTTGAGTGTACTGCCTTCTCTCTTGCTCCCTTTGGATCAATTCATTCAAGCCTCCTAGAATCTTATACTAGCCGTCGTCAGGGAATCCATTATTATATATACAAGTTCATTCGCGACAATTTAAATTCATACCATGTATTTACCGAACTAAACTCCCATATTATATGTATAAGTCCATTATTCGAAACATGGAAAGTCTCCTAATTCCGGTACGTGAAGATCCAAGGAAATTAAATAGAACAAATGTCTTATCAATAAGATGCTTCATACAATTATATAAAATTTAAGCTGTTAAATTTGCAAACTTCCTATTATCAAATCAAAATAATAGGAATACTAAACACTACATGCACCTCATGACCAGTACCTAAATTTGCTTCATATCATAGTCATATCAGTTTATCAAATTGATATCATTACCTGTAAAGCAGACCAGATTTAATCTCATTTCCAGAAAAATTTACAAACCAAACTTCATCATAGATCTATATAAAATGTAAGCATTTTAGGATAGCATAATCGTGCTAAAAGATTTCCTGTATAAGTTAATAGGATTCACAAATTAACACCCGTGAGATAATCATCAAGTCAAGCATACATTCCATGATTATACTTGCATTCTAATAATACAACAGATCATAAAAATTTCATTCTCTCATTCAAGAATTACAATAGTCACCTAACGGATCAGTAAATCATAACAAACTTAAAACATCAAGTATGCATTTCCTAACTAATGCATGCTGGGTTTAACTTAAAAGAAGAAAGTAAAGTATCTACTTACTTCGATACTTGAGCAAGAGTTTAAAAATCAACCACCTAGGATGTAACAGCTACATAAATAACATTTTACAGGGCTTCATATGCAAGTAACTAAATTATTGATTTATTAGAATTTAGAAAGATGGGGTCCTTTAACACACATAATATATAGGCTATTTATTGCACAAGATAATCCCCCAACCTGTCCACTTAGAAGGTAAAGATCATATTTCAATGAGAAACACCAAATTGACTCCTAAGATGGTGGCTAATGGTTTAGTTGACTCATGAGGAATTATCCAGATACTTTCTTCTTGAAATATCAACTATATCAAACTTGGTACATGAAATGAAAGTAACCAATAAAATGGAACCGGATCTAAGTATAGTGCTATTTAGCAATGTATAAGCCTCACTGCTCATGAAATCAATTGCATTAACAATTAAAACCCAAAGCCATATTTTAACACAAAGTAAATCATTAATTCTTTTTCTTCTAGTGTTTAGTTTCAGAAGAGAATGAGGCTTTGGAAATCAAACTTTTTATGCTAAGTAAACTAAGTTTAATTCACAATAAAAGCAAAGTAGAAAATTATGAAAACAATATTCAAACCTTTTTCAAAGTTTCCAACAAATTAGAAAACCAGATTCAACAAGGCATAAATGAGGGAAAATTATGTATAAATCCAAATGGAATTAATAGAAAATTATGAAATTAAAATCAGATTTTATACATATCACAATGACCCAATCAACACACCTAAATATCAAGACCTTTTAGACATGATGATAACCCAATAGTCTGAATTTGTGCATGTACTAGGCTGAAATCACTACACTAAGAACATCTAAAATTTATACTTACTAAAAATTATCGACCTAACTAGGAAGACCAAGATTTTAGATGCTAAATATGATCGATTGGATATAATAAAGGAAACCAGATAATACACCTACTGAACAATGTTAATTTAACTACGAAGATCTAGATTTACAAATACAAGTTTAGCATTAAATGAACAATAGAAAACCTAAAATTACTTACTTGTAGGAAGCATCAATTAATTAATAGAAGGAATCCATAATTTCACATGTGTATTTAACATAAATCGATCAATAGAAAGAAATAAAATTACACAGATGTAGATTGCATAACTCGAATAATGAAAGATCCAGTCTATACACTTGATAATAACACCATTCAATCACCCAAATAAACCCAAATTTATCTACCTCAAATCAAAATAAAAATCAGGGTTAGGTATTTAAGAACAATTGAAACGACTTACCAAAAATATGATTTAGCACCCTATCATATTCACACATGTAATAACGTTTTAAAATATATTTTAGGACATAGGTTCAACGAATTAAAATAATAGCAGCAAAATCCCAAGAAATCAAAATCATCAATCATAAGCAAGTTGATTAAGTTGTTAACTAAAGATCATCCAAGAATCTATCCTTTGCACGCAATAGAAACAAGTATGAATTTGAGCATGAAGCGAAAACAAGAGCTTTCACTTACTCATTGAAAAATCAAATTTTTATTAATGCAAACATGACAGATCTCATGGAGCATGAAGAATGGTTATCTACATATAGGATCTAATAGTTCCTAATCCTTATAAATGGAGAGTCGCAATCATAGTTCAGAAAACAGTAATCAATAAGTCGATGGTCTCTTTCTCTCTCTCTCTCTCTCTCTCTCTCTCTCTCTCTCTCTCTCTTTGGTGGTCCTTAACCATTGATCCAAAGTTCAAGTATTTATGTATCTGCAGATAAAAAATCCCATCATCCTAGAAGGAAAGTAGGATCACACTCCTACTATCCGGAATAGCCACACACCAGGGCTCACTCAACAAGGCTAGAACAAGACCCAAAGAAAGAACATTAAAACACCTAATCCACCTCCTCGCTTCTAATAATCATATAAACATGCAGTTATTCAAGCAACAATTAAGGCAGGTTATCACGCAACAATCGGCAAACAATTCCTAACTCCAATTTCTATGTTCCTCCTTCCTAACTTCATGTTTCTATGTGATCCCTAGGCTCACGGGTCTTCTAAACCTAGACAAACTTGACGAAACCTAGAACTCTGATACCAATCTATCACGCCCCGAAAAGCATAGCATAAATCCCTATACGAAAGGCACTAATCTCGAGGTGAAGCCTTCGGTTTCCAACCAAGATACCATTCTTAAAAAAAATAAATCAACATTTATAAATTTATCAGAGTGCGGAGGTTAATTACATAAATCTAATGACTTCAAAAGAGTCACAAGTCTCAACAATAATAAAAATCAAATCTAAACATCCATCAATCTGTTACAACAGACATAGTCTATAAATAAAAATAACATAAAGAGTTCAGAACTCAGCAAAGGTAAATCATCTCATCATCTACATCACATTCTCCATGGCCGCCTATCAACCTGACAGCATAAGATGTGGCATGAGCTTGGGAGGCTCAGTAAGAAAACATATACATAGCTTCTAAGATCCTCATAAGATTGCAAGAGTACAAATCATATAATAAGTAATAAGTGTAAGAACAACACGAAATAAAAGACATAAATAAAGATGAAATTATGATACGTAGTATGCCATGAGGTATTCATCAAACATATGCATCTAGGATGATATTCTCACAACACAAAATTCAAGTATGATCCTAATGCCAATGAAATGACTAAGTTAATGCTTCATGTTAAGTTTGCCTTTACCCTAACTTCACTAAGCATCTTTCAATTTTGGAACTAGTCACCAGGAGTAGATGGATACCCCTCTTTTCATTTGGGGTATTCACATCAGTTCCATTCTTATAACTCATGGTATGAAGGAAATCTAACTGAATTTCTGGTATTTGCAACCCATGGTACAGTACAACCAATGACTGAATTTCTTGGAATTTCAATCCATGGTACAGTAAAACCATCCATAGGTCCTTTAATAGGAGCCTAGAACCTTTTCATCTCCAAGGTTTACTTAACACTCGCATCAAAATCATATGCATGGAATACATACCTCGTCAATCCGTTGTCTCAATCACTAGTATTCCATCAACACCGTATAATTTCCCAAACCAAAACTTTTCATGCGCCCATACACAAATAATCTGTAAGAGGATGCCACTAGTATTCCATCCAAACATTAGTACTGCGCATTTGTTCATAATCATCATAGCACATGGTATCATAACAATAAGCTCATCTTAAATACGTACACCATTAAATTCTATTCACACATGCTTCCAATGTTCCAAGATCATTACTCATGACATGATAAATCAAGTAGTTTAACATCATTAACAAGTTCATAGAATCCATTATTACACATTGTTTTGTATGCAGCCGTTCGGTTGACTATCCAAACTGTCCGGTCAACCGGATCTATATAGTTCACAAAATATGGGAGCATTCTGGATTGACTGGACCTTTTGGTCGCACACTGGTTGACCCTTGACGCTCATCTAGTCGATCGGATGACTCCTCCGGTTGACCTGACACTAGGAAACAAAACTTCCTATATCCTAGGTCCATTACATGTTTTGGTCACAACTTTCGCTATATAAATTGAAATCACTTCAAATTTGAAACGTAGTAATTCTAACAATCAAAGGTATGATGTAAACAAGAAATCATATCATATTTATAGGATCTATACATGCTTCCATTCAAGTATATTCAATGATCCAAAAATTCATGAAAAGACAATATCAATCATCATGTCATTCATACAAGATGTAGATCCTATTCTAACGCATCATGAATTTAATCACAACGATCCCACAAGTATCTTGTCAGCAATGATTACTTACCTCTAGGTGTTCAAGTGTCGCACATTGTCAATAAGTACTGAGCTCTTGAATGCTCAATGATCTTCTTATGAAGGTTAGATGGAGTTGTAGAAGTGTTTTAGAGACTCTAAAATGTTTTAAAATAACTTCCCTAAAGTCTCTCCAAAAGTGCTCATCACTTAGCCTTGAAAGAGCTCTCTTATTTATAGAGAATGCTCCCATTGGCTAGTCCTTTGATTTATCGAAAGAAATCTTCGGTTAACCAAAGAGCCTAATAGATAGTTGAATTTTCCCAATGGACTTATTTTTAAACATAAAAGTCAACACTATATATTGACCTTCGGTCAACCAAAGCAAAGCTTCAGTTAACCCAAGGAAGGTCGCACAGAAGCCTGAGAAATCTGGCTTGCTGTAATTGAGGATCCTTCGGTTGACTGAAGGTTCAACCAAAGGTAGTTCGGTCAATCGAAGTGAGGATTCGGTTGACCGAACCCTGAGGCCCTATAGACGTCACAAAACCATGAGCGGATCCTCCGATCCTTTCATGGTTTTAAATGATGATGAACATGAAACTCTCTCCATTCCTTCCTCCCACGTCAATAAGATTGATATGGTAAATCTTATTCTCCTCTCCTCGCGATCATCGCCCAAGAAACCTAGGTCTCAAATGATTAAACCTATAAAATCTGTATACAGACCAGTTAATTCCCCAGTTAGAGATAGCTCCACCTCCCTTGCAATATCTCCTTCTCAGATCAACCCTAACCCAGCGAACTCACTTGAGATAACTCACAGTCCTTCTTCTCTGATTAATTCTACATGCATACAATCATCAGCTGCCAAGTGTCCCATCCTCGACATGCATGTATTCTCTTCTTCAAATACACCCTACATTGACCTTCATTGCATGCAAGTGTCCTCTTCCATTGCTCTTCTTACCCAAACCAGCATCAGAGCTACCTCTCCACCTTTAGCAAACCTTCTTCAAATCAAATCCAATGCATCCATCTTACACCTCAAACCTTCATGAAACCCATCCCTTTATGGGACAAACATATCAACAAATTCACCTTCTTGTACCCTCACCTTAATGGACCATTCTTTACCTTCAATACAACTCTACCCTCAATATCCAACTTCATTCTATCAAGCACGTCCGAATCCATGGCTTCTACCACTCCTCATAGATGACGATCCCGACTTGTTTCCTTAAGTGGAAGGGAAGGCAATGGCAGTTACCATGTCACCAGAAACGTTGATTCCTCAGCTGATTCCCTTTCACCCAACCAACAACAAGATTCATCCCCGCTTCAAAAACGCATTTTTATCTTCTACTCAGAAGGACCTCCACAAATATCGTCTTCTCTTTCTCATAAATACCGAGATTGCCTCCCAACCGAATTGAAGGAGTTAAGAAACCGGTTGGACGATCTATTTGCCTTAATGTTCACTAGGTCAAACTCATCCCTGTGGGGAGCACCCGTACTGTTTGTGAAGAAGAAAGACGGATCCCAACGACTGTACATCAATTACCGAAAGCTGAACCAAGTAACGGTGAAGAAAAAGTACCCACTACCACGGATCAAAGATTTGTTTGACCAACTGAAGGGAGCTACGTACTTTTTAAAAATAGACATCAGAACCGGGTACCATTAGCTACTGATCAAGGAGGGAGGACATTCCGAACATAGCATTCCGAATGAGATATGACTACTTTGAGTTCGTTGTCGTGCCGTTTGGCTTGACCAACGCACCATCAGCATTCATGGACATGATGCAACAGATTTTCAGATCCTACCTCGACAAGTTTGTGGTTGTGTTTATGGATGATATCTTGGTTTTGTAAAGACCAAAAAAATCACATTAAGAAGAACTTTTAAATAAAGGGTAAAATAGTAATTACACCTTCCCATCTAGATCCTAACCTTGGATTATTATTATAGATGATGCATAATTAATAATGTAAACTAATATAAGGGAATTAAAAACCATTAATGTAAAACATACAACTTAACTAGAAACAACTTAATGAATAAACCTATAACAGCCAAGCAGGACCAAACACCAACACTTAATTAAGCTGGACTTAAGCCAGGCCCATTTTAGATTAAAGCCCAAGTGAATTAACTAAGGCCTAATTAGAGTAATTAAGATCTAAATTTTGTTATAAGCCCATAAGGTAATTTAAAGACCAAGTTAAAACAAGATAGGACTTTAGGATTACAGATAAATATTGACTACCAATCCTAATACAAATAAAACTCCTAAAATAAGTGAAATAAGACCAATTAAACAAAATAGATGAAAGGATTTGACTATAAGCCAACTTTTATGTATACTGCCTGAGAATCAAGGTCAGTTATACTTATTTTTCAGTCAATATGAGACTATTATTATTTGCCTAAGGTGAGAGGTGTGGGACTCAATATACTTGTGGTAAGATGAAAGGATTTGGACTATGCCATATATTGATGACTCCAAATCTGAATCATAAGAGTCAACCTTTTGGTAATCAGATTATTCACTTTTCTAATGAGGTTTAGATCCTATTTTGGACATCTTGGATTTTTGCATTGCCCTACTAAAAACAAGTGGGAGAATTGTGCTCTCTTGGTTGAAACTCCTTAAAACTATGATGCGCACATAGAATATATTGCATTGAGAGTGGCCGTGTATGCGGGGGAATGGATCGTGAAGACATTCTTGCTCAATGTTTGATTGGTTAGTGTGGGGATTTGAGCCATTCGAATATCAGACTTCATGCATACAAACATCACATGGTTCTACCATGCCAGAGCCAAGTAACCACATCATAATATCACATATAGTACACATAGTCTCACTATATGTACAAAATAACATCTCATGGTTCGACCATGTCACAACCAAGTAACCACGTCATAATATGACATATAGTACACATAGTCTCACTACATGTACAAACAAACATCACATGGTTCTACCATTTCACAGTCATCATTCTTTTAGGGGCTTTCACCCACTGTGTACACCCGTAATCAAGTAACAATGTTCACATAACATTCCTTTAGGGATTTTCACCCACGGTGGAAGCACACCGTAACCAATCACAATCACAATCACAATCAATATTCCTTTAGGGACTTTCACCAAAAGTGTAAGCACACCTATAACTAATATCCAATCCACATTCCTTTAGGGACTTTCTCCTACGGTGGAAGTACACCTAAAACCAGTATCGTAATCCACATTCCTTTGGGGACTTTCACCCACGATGGGAGTACACCCGTATCCAATCACAAACACAATCATATTCACAATCAATCCACACTAGCTACAAATGATAATGCATTTCAATGAAACACTCATCATGTGCAATGCAATGTATGAGGCAATTATGAGATGAGATGAGTGCAATGCAATGTAATGCAGGTATGACCATGCCTAGCCCAATCACATGCTCAATCCAATTCACAATTATTCAACCTGTTCTTTTAGGGACTTGCACCCATGGAAAGAACACACCTATTGTGACCATCACATTTCAAGGTCTTGCACCCACGGCTAGACACACCTTATGCTAGTAACCCGCTCTTTTAGGGACTTGCACCCACGGTAGAAAGCCACCTTTCGTATTCCTCTAGAGACTTGCACTCACGGTGGAATATACCTGTTACGGCCATTCCTTAAGGGACTTTTGATGTGAAATTAATTATAATTAACCACTCGTAATAGTATGAATCCTTGTAGTATAGGGCTATTTTGAGGGTGTCGAACCTCAAGGACTGAATGGGTTTAAATTACTAAATTACTAGATTAAATTTAAGTAAAATTAATTAGACAACAAAAGGAAAAAGTGTAACTTATTCTAAAAAATCAAGTAAACTAATTTAAATTCTAGAAATCAAAGTAACTAATTTAAGATGCAATTAATCAATCAGGAAAATAACAGAATATTGATGATCCCTCTAACCCTTAAATTATGGTAATATCATGAATTTATAGGCATTAATTCACTGTTGAAATCAGACTTGTGTGGCTACAGGCACACAAAACATCCCAAAAGGGTATTATGCTAAGAATAAGCATAGCCTATCTGTCGATTTCTCTAGGCATAAGCTATCAAATCCTTAGGCATAAATTACATTATCATATGGGATAACGATAACCCATATTTGGTTGGCAGGGACTGTCTACCTACACTAACTAATCTACTTGTAGCATAATCTGTCTTCCCTAGGCATGGTCTATGAAATCCATTATACTGATCATGCCATTAGGCGCTATTGCATAATTAGTATTCCTATAACCACAGAAAATAGGAACATTTTTGGTTCAATCCTAACAAAACTAATGGCCAATCATTCTATTAGGCTTGATTATTAAACATTACAATTTGATTTTTATAAATCCTCTTAATCATGCAATCAACAACAGTGAATTAAAGAGCCTAAAAAAAAACATTAAATTAAATCATAATAAAGGATTAGAGTTTACATCAATATTCCACAAGGTATTTTAGCTACACATAAAAAGAATGGAACTCATCTTTGGTGTGAAGTATGATCCCATCTTCAATGGTAGTTGTTGTTCCTGCAGTTCTTCCTTCTTCTCCAACACGCTATGAATCCCTAAGAACAAGAATTAAATCTATCTTAGGGCTAATGTCTCCTTTTAAAACGAAATTAGAAGTCCCTATATATAGATAAAGCAATCCCAATAGGATTGGAACTCTAATCCCGCAAGAACTCTCCCAAATCACGGCTTTATTTTTGAACTGCCCAGAACAGCCTCCTTGCGACTCGATGTTGACCTGGCAAACATTGGAATTTCAATGTGTCTATTAGAGACAGAGTTGTGGAACTGCTTTGTATCTTTCTAAGGGGATAAATATCACCTCAATCGGAATTCAATTGAGGGAGTTATGGCCACAATACGAAAACTGCTCTGTTGACAGATATCATGCGCTCGATCGCAATTTATTGCGATCGATCGCATAGTGCATTTCTGGGCTGATCTTTGCCTTGGTCTTTTGGGTTTCTCTTGGGATTTCTCCGTGGGCTTCTTCCTTGGGCTTAAAGGTGTAATTGGCATGGATTTTGGGTTTTGATCATCTCCTCTTACGAACATTGAATCTTGATCCAATTGAGGCTTTAATTGACTTGATTTAGGCCCATATTCTCCTCTTCATCACCAACCCTGCGAA
>JAUPMG010280549.1:1525-18447 GCA_031762675.1 Pachysandra terminalis | reverse complement strand
GACTTTTTTTCAGATTTTTTCTTATACTTTTTGTATAGCTGTTTCATTTGCTTTTTGGATCACATTTCGTGATTTCTCGTTATTTTTGTTATTCTTTTAATGATTAATTATAAAATGTTGTTAATGATTAATATATATATATTTAAGAAATTTTGAAATTTCAATTTGATTTTGATTAGGAACAAAATTGATGCTTCAACTGAGATATAATACCTTGATGCTAATATGGTGTTTTACACACCATAAAAACTCAAGAACATTGATGATGTACAACTTAGTAGAACAAATTGGAGACAGCGTACAAGTGATTGTTTATTGGAATAAACACCAATTGAATGGTTGAGAAGTGAATGATGTTTGAATTCATTATATTCTAACAAAAATTCAATCCCTCTTCCTACCCTTTCTCTCGCTTTCCCTAATGTATACGTAATATATATTCTGCCTATTTTTTTCTTCTGTGAAACTTAACCAATGGGTTGGCCACTATGGATTTTTTCATCAGGTCCAAGTATGAGTCATGTATCACCAACTAGTCTCATTCATGGGTAACTCTATCTACTCGTTACGATATGAGTCATGTATCACCAACTAGTCTCATTCATGGGCAACACTATCTACTCGTTACGATATTACCCAACCTCTCCCATTGTTTTTGTTAATTTCCATGTTGAGGAAGATAGTGGAGGCTATAATAGGTTCATGGAGGATGGAGTTATGGAGATAGAAAGAGATGGGGAAGAAATTAATGGGTTTGCGGCTTGAGGCTTCTATACATCTTTCATTAGCTAACACATACTTCCAAAAGAGTTGGAACACTTGTGACTTTTAAGAGTAAACCAAATTGGAGTCGAATCGATTTTTTCTTCTTAGAGGGAATGAGTTAGCAGCATGTAAAGGTTGCTATGTTATTCCAAGGGAGTTTAGCTTTGCAACAAAGGCTGGTGGTTTCATTATGAGATGGAAGATAAGTGAGCATAACTAAAAGAACTTAAAATAAAATAGTGAATTCTAAAAACTAGTTAAATTTAGAGATAATTCAACGTAGGAAAAAAACATGGATTTAGAAGTAGAGACTACATGTGGTATGCACTATCCAAACATATTAAAAGATTGCGATATTAGGGGAATCTAAAGGAAAAATTCAATTACATAAAAAGACTTTGTGGGTGGATTGATGAGGTTTGAATGTGTTTAAAGAGAGGAGGCTATGCTTTAAGACCTGGTAAAGAAATAAAAGCCATGGAAACTTAAATGACATAAGATTGCAGAAAAGGAAACTCAAAAAATTATAATTCAAGGCAAAGAATAAGAATATGATAACCTACATAACAATTAGGGTATAAAATACTTTTGACAACTAGAAAATGGAAGACCGGAGACGAACAAAACTTTTAAGAGACTGACTTTGTGGGTGGATTGATGAGGTTTGAATGTGTTTAAAGAGAGGAGGCTATGTTTTAAGACCTGGTAAAGAAATAAAAGCCATGGAAACTTAAATGACATAAGATTGCAGAAAAGGAAACTCAAAAAGTTATAATTCAAGGCAAAGAATAAGCATATGATAACCTACATAACAATTAGGGTATAAAATACTTTTGACAACTAGAAAACGGAAGACGGGAGACAAACAAAACTTTTCTAGAGTAAGAGAAAGTTGGATGGTTGGAGGACAAGAGCACATAACAGTTAGGGGATTACTAGAGCACAGATTATGACAAATAATCCAGTTATCAGAAAATCAGTTTGGCTTCGTGTCAAGGAGCTATTACTGGCTCTATAATTTTCAACTAGACAACTAGAAGAGAAATTAAGTGAGATAGAAAACTCCTCTTTATGACTTATATTGATTTAGAATAGTATTGCATTGAGTATGGACTAATTGATGAATTATATTCAAGGAAAGGTCCCTTGGTGTATGTTACTTTTAGATGGCATGGTATTGGTGGACAAAATTAGAGTAGAGAAAATAAGAATCATGAAGTGATTATTTGGAATCAAATGTTTCAAAGTAATTCAACTTAAGACTGAATTTATGATTATTGAATGCAACTTAAGTACAAACATGAGTGAAGGTATTACTTGTAAGAATTGAGTGATAAAAAATGCAAAAATGTCAACGTCCATTTTCTTGCAGTAATCATCCATAGGAAGGAATTAAATCATTGAAGAAGATGTTGCACATATAAATAGAGTTGGTTGGCTTAAGTAGGTAAGTGCTTCAAGAGTGCTATATGATTGACGCGTTCCACATAAGTTAAATAGTTATATGATTTCTATTATTACATTAGCTACAATACATGGAGTAAAATGTTGAGAAACTAAGAAGCAATTTATTAATAGGATTGTAGCCTAAGTGAAGCTGTTAATTTGTCTATTACATTAGCTATAATACATGGAGTAAAATGTTGAGGAACTAAGAAGCAATTTGTTCATAGGATTGTAGCCTAAGTGAAGCTGTTAATTTGGTTGCACGGAAAGACTAGGAAAAACAACACAAAGAATTAAAATATGGGAGGGAGCATTGGAGTGGGTTCAATAGGTGAAAATGAACAAAAGTTGAAATGGTTTGGGCATGTTGAACAAAGACCTATTGAAGTGTTTATGAGAAGGTGCAAGTTGAAGGATTCATTGAAATTTTTTTTAGAGAAAACCGAAAAAGAAGTTGGATGGATTCATTTAGTGATAATTTGATGTAAGACTCGGTATGATAGATGAAGTTTTCATCTTCACAAAAGGTTTCATTTTCTCCGAAGTTGGATAAGGTATGATTGATGAGGGTATGATCTTCTAGCATTTTGTTTCATTTTATTTCTTTTGTTTTGATTGGTTCTTTTAGCATTTTATTTTATTTTTATGTTTTTATGGTTTTTGGACTTTGAAAGTCCTCGGTGAAGACACTATCACTTTGGCAGTTTTGCAGCAATATCACTTAAATCATCTCTGCTTCAGTGAAAGTCCCTTTGATGCAATTTTCTTCTTTCAGTGCAGCTTTGTGATTTTTCACCTCCAGGAATGTCTTTAACTCTGCTTTTTGGAAAGAAACGTCCCAAAAGTAATCAACTCCCTTCTCTCCTAGAGTGTTTATCCATCAGTTTTTACTGGGATAGCCATGAATAAGTTATATCATATATTTCAGTATGGTTGATATAATATAAATAAGATGTCTTTCTTTAATCGTTTTTAGTTCATTTCATTTTCATGATAATAATCCATTTTGATATTTATACACTTTTGGTTCGCCACCTTTTTCTGTTCTCAACTTTTTTTTAATTGACCTGATCTGTCATTCTTCACCCACCTAAAAAATTTCTATAGATTTCCGCTTATTAGGTTAAAAACTAAATCTTGGATTTTCTTTATTCCAATTATCATTAGGATCTCACTATTTCCCGATAAAAGTTGGGATGGTCTTAACAATATTAGTACTTTATTTTGATAGAAATTATGCATGCAATTGAAATCAAAATATTGGTAATTCAACAAATTTCTTTGTTTTCATTTCCTTTTAAATAGTGGTCTGTTATTGAGTTTTTTTTTTGTGTTATGGGATTGTAGGCAGTTAAGAAGGGTGACACCATTTTTCTTGGGCAATATCTTTTCACAGGAAGTGAGAAAATCTCCGTATGGCTTGAGGTGAAAATTATAGTTGAACATTTTTTTGCTTGTCCATGTGAATGATCTTGATTATGTTCCTGGATCATGTCTATCACTTTCATTATCTGTCTATGCAGGTTTTGGATACGAACGGTCCAGATGTCATTTGTTTAGTGAAGAATAGTGCCACTCTGGCAGGGTTTATTTTCACCATGCATGTGTCTCAAGTCCATATTAATTTGCCTACTTTAACCAACACTGATAAACAAGTAAGATTTGGTTCTTTTATTACCTGTACTATTACTATTAATAGCTTAAATCCTTGTGCTTCTACGTAGTTTCTTTGAGTGCTGATAAGACAATTATGAATTAAATTACTGGTTCGTGTTAGTATAATCATTAACATTAAACTAAGTATATGAAGAGATTATGTTATTAGCTGGAAACAAAGATTCAGAGGATGACGAGATTTCTCAAGCGATCCTATCCCAATTATCATAAGATGACCTTAAATCTCAAGAATGGATTCCACTCGCAGATCCATGCTCGTAACATGGATATTCTCCATGAATACCTACCAACGTCTCCCTAAACCTTCCCCTTTCTCTTTTCCTTCCTCCCTTAGGTCTTTCCCCTTCTCTGTAAATTCTTCTACCACCCCATCTGTAACGAAACATTGTAAACGATTCTTCACTCCCATGATCTCCTCACATGAATGAGAGTTCAAACATATTCATAATCATTTGATCAATAATACATTTGGTAACAGGGCCTTTCTATGTTAAGACTTTATCCAAGCAGTCCAATACTAGGGACTTTTAGTAATAGACAAGTAGTTTCTTTGCCTTCTTGTATACTATGATTACTATCATGCAAATATCCCATCCCATTAAATTTGACCATTTATTTGTCCTCTTCCTTTATAAAGATAAAGGAGGTGGGACATTTTTCCACATCCATAAGCCTGATGCAATCAAGGGAAGGAGCTGCAAAAAGGGAGAAGATAGGCAAGAAACAAGAAATAAGAGTGCTTAACAACCATCACGAAGGAGGAAGACGTATATCCCTTAAACCTAATATTACCAAGTTCCACCCTTGTCGGGGAAGAATAACTGCTAGATTGAAGATAAAGATAGATCCTTACTAACTCCCTGCTGCATGGGGATTGATTAGTTCAGGAGCGTCAAGCTTTGAATTTTGCACCTTTTGATCTTTCAATTCTCAGAGCTTATTTGGATGGAAGCTTGATAGCCTAGGACAAACACGTTGTTTATTTAATTCTCAAACCTCATTTCCAGCAAAAACAAAATCCCAACATGTTGTTGAGAAGGACTTACACAATGAACTCAATGTTTATCGATGTTTAAATAATGGATTCTCGGTTTTTTCATTCTTGCAATTCTAAATTCGGAATGTCAGTTCTAAAATTATAGATTTGTTTTCTTTTCTTTTCCTTTTTTTTTTTTCTCTTTTTGTTAGAGGATAAGATGATTTCGTGTAAACTATGTGAGTTCTGTGCTATTAACATTGTGGACAACTCAGTAAAGATGTTGGATCTTGAACTGATGCTCTCTTTTTGCAAATTATCTTTCTTCATTTCTAGTTTTTGAATTACCTTTTGTTTCCATCATAACAGGTAGTTGTGTTATGTCATTGATTATGATGATTGTGGATGATGATTATGATATATATTTACTTTTGAAGATATCTTTATTTTTTATTCTTCTATTTTTTTACTTAAGCATGGTTTTCATTTAGGTTGATTCAAATTTTGTTTAAGTCAAACATGACATGGTCCTAGTTCTAGTTGCAGTCCACCTTTTGCTTTAACACCTTGCTTGTAGTCTTTATAAGTTGGATATTTTTTGAATTTGTTTATTTCTTTTTTCACGATCAGAAGTAAAAAATTATAATCATCTAATGTTGTAACATCAATGTTCAAGGGAGAAAGAGAACTTTGAGCTTCTGGTATATATTTCTAGCCTTATTGTTTTAACTGGTCATATTGTCTTTTAGTATATCTATTTTAAATGACACGAGTTGGAAGCTTTTATTATTATTATTATTTTTTTTGATGAATAACCAGCAGGGGTATATATATAAAACCAAATGAGGAAAGTACAGAAAGGAAATAAAGTAAAACGGACCCAGTGCACAGGGAGAGCACCAGACCGAGAACAAACAAAGGCGGACAGAGCAGTCCAAAAATAGCTAAAATAAAGACTATCCTATACCCCCTAAAAACTCCAGATCCAGAGTCCACAAAACCAACCGTCTGTCAATCATCGCCGTCTATCATATCATCAGTAGTAATACCCACGAACATCTCCTCCCTTGCAATCCCATCTCTAGCAAGCCAATCTGCCAACCCATTACCAGATCTGGGAATGTGTACAAAGGACACCTGGATCCTCTCACCCAAAGATCTGGCCAGCCTTACAGAATGTAGATATTTCCAAGGTTAAGAAAACGGCCCAGACATCCAAGAAATCACTGATGACGAGTCTCCCTCAACCACCACCTGAGAAAAACCACTTTGACCGCCTCCCTGCAGCTCGTGAGAAGGGCCAACAACTCCACTCTCGTAGAATCGCCCTCCCCCACCGGACCTGAGAAATCATGAACAATATGACCACCATGATCTCTGAAAACCCCGCCAATCCCAGAAGCCCCTGGGTTACCAGATGAAGCCCCATCAAAATTAACCTTCACAGAACCAGCCGGTGGGGGAGACCATCGACGCAAAACAGTCTGAGTCAAAGGAGATGTGAGAGCAAAACTGGACCAGCTTCACAGATCCCTCTTATTATTTCAACCATAATATTGTAGTAAGCCATAGGGGTTCTGCCAAATTCTTTACACCTCCCCCATCCATTTCTGTGACTTCTCCAAATAACAGTCAAATGAAATGATGATGATGATGATAACGATAAATTACTCATGATACAGTTTTTACAAAATGTTCATTGCTATATAAAGATTCTTTTTGGTTGTTAATTGAAAGATTCCTTTTGTGATGGATGAGCTGCAATTATTTTATTCTTGATTTGTAATTGTAATAGGTCATATCTATTTGGGGCGCCTGTAACAATGTCGACTTCATTTCCCTTTCATATACTCGCCATGTGGAGGACGTGCTAGAGGTGAGTATTTTGTTTGTTTTCATGTTTATGTGTTTGGGCATCTTTTCAGTTCAAGAATTTTCAATATGATTTCTTTGTTTATGTCTGACATTACTATTGGATCATATAACCGTATCTTGTAATATAGCTGCAGACTTGCTAACAGCATCAAGTATTATGTATTTGCGTAACGAATATTTAACTGCCAAACTCCTAGAAATTACAAATTACCTTTTTTTTTTATTACCATTTGAATAAGAGATTGCAATTTATTTTATGTGAAGAGAAAGTCTAAATCAATCATGATAACTTTAACTACATAGTCACAATAGAAACATTAAAAAATATTGGGCAGGTGTGCGGTGGTTTAGTTGATATTGGAGATGTGGATCTCATGGAAAATGGGTTGGGAAGAGCTGAGGTTCAGGTCTACCGGAAAATTCCTAGAAGCATGGTGCAGTGGGATGGGTCAAGTAGTTTTGAAATTTTTATTTTTTTCCTCTGAAAAATCCGGTGAGTTCAGGTCTTCTTCCGGCGGATTTCGTTGGAGAAGATGATCGGAATGATTCGCCACGTGTCCAATCGCGTGATGAGGAGGGGTTGATAGTGGGAGACAAGAGGCCAGCTGGTGGGCCAGCCACATTAATTGGGAGTGTTGACCGGGATTCAAATGTTGCATTTAAAGATCAATGGGCGGGAAGTCCAAATGAAGGGAATTATCAAAAAAAAAAGTTCAAATGAAGGGTACGGGCCAAATCGGGGGCATTGGGAAAAACATGGTGGGCTGTTAGGCGAAACTGGACTTGGGGGTGAAGGCTTTAGGAAGGAAGGGGATCCTATAGTTGGGGACGAGATCGAGGGCCATACTGAGGTTTCGATCGGATTCGTTAGGCCCAAGGGGGTCATCTTCTTCTCTGGGTAGAGGTCGGGGACGATCCAGAAATTACAGGTGTGCCCGAGCTTCAAAGACCGATAAGAATGGTGAAAGTGTCAGTAAATGGATGGGACCAGATGAAATTTGTCTACTGGTGAAGGATGAAGTGAAAAATTTTCTTGAAAACCTAGCACTAACTCAAGGAGGGATGGAAAAGTTTCAGAAAAAAACGTCGTCGTCAACATCCATCAATGCGGCATCAACTAGGGGAAGTTCAGGTCCGGTGGAAACTCCCGATGGTGGAATATACCTAATGCAGTTGTACGTTCTCCTTCCCCTAATTTTCAGTCTTTGGGTGTTGACGAGGGTTTCAAATATGATCAAATCGAGGGCGTCAGCGGGACTGATTTTCTGAGATGTGAAGAAACTGAAAAAGGAATCTCAGAGACTAAGTTGGTGAGTTACGATTCATTTTCGGGGTCGTTGCCAGTGGAAGATAAAAATGAGGAAGGGGTTTCAGAAGCTAAGGAGACACAAAACTAAATTCAGCGGGTCGAAAGCATATGGGTGATACTTGGGGGGTCAGAACATTAGAAATCCTTCAGCAAAACAAAGGTAGTGTTGATTCGGTTAAGAATAATTCAGTCAATCCCTGCTTCGTGTGCACAAATCTCAGGCTCGCATACACCTGAACAATTACTTTTTTTGTCATCTACAATCCACACAAATTTGGATCATATGCCCGAACCAGAATGCCCAGGTAAGCAGAGTATTTCAGTTAGTCAATTGATTGATTTCTCACCTGGTCTTAATGATAATGTACTTCTCCAGAATAGTTCCCACAGCAGAAATCTCCATGTATCTTCAGTGCCATTTTCTGTTCTGATGAGTGAGGTGAATGTGGAGAAGTGTGCCCATGAAAATGTACAGCTTTTAGATTTGGATGAGGGAAAAAACGAGAATGGTGGTATCAGTTCTTATAGAAGTGAGTGGGAAGGAGTCCTAGAGTTAGCAGAGGAGTTTCAGATCGGAGCTAGAGGCACGTTTCCATGGCTGAAGCTGTGAGGGAGTTTAGAGAGAGAAAAGAAAGTAGTAGGGATGAGGGCGAAAAGTCTGAGATTAGGAGTTCTCAATGCAGCTTACTGTATAAAAAGGAAGGGTAGGAAGCTAGGGGTTGGGGAGATGGAAAAAGTTACTCGATTAAGATAATCAGTTGGAATGTGAGAGGTTTAGGGAATAATGAAAAAAAGAGAGCAACAAAGGAGTTATGGAGAAGAACAAAAGTGGATATAGTGATGATTCAGGAGACAATAAAGGAGTGTGTTTCTAAGAGATTAGTCTGTCAATTGGGGGGTGGAAAAAAATAAGGAGTGGGAGTTTTTACCTTAGATGGGGAATTCGGGAGGGATTTGTATTATTTGGGATCTTGATGTGGTTAATCGTAAGGAAGTGTGGAGAGGTAGATATTCAGTGTCGATTAAATTCGTAAATGTTGAGGATGGTTTTGAGTGGATTTTGACAGGAATTTATGGCCCGAATAAACCCAAGGAGAGATGGCTTCTGGGAGGAATTGACAAAAGTTAGAGATTCGTGGAGGGAACCTTGGTGCCTTATTGGGGATTTTAATGTGATTAGGTTCACTCATGAGAAATCAGGCATAAACAGAGGTACAAAAAGCATGAAAGGATTTGTGGAGTTTATTACTAATAGTGAGCTGATAGACCTTCCTATTTTAGGTGCGAGATTCACTTGGTAAAATCTTCAGGAGAATCCGGTGTGTTGTAGGTTGGATAGAGTCCTGTCTCTTCTAAGTGGGAGGAAAAATTTCCAAAAACATCCCAAAGAGTTCTCCCTAAACCAATATCTGACCATTCTCCATTACTTATCTCCACGGATCAGGTGGCGAGGGGGGGTCCTAGACATTTCAGATTTGAAAATATGTGGCTCCTCCACCCAAAATTCAAGCTAGAAGTGAATGAGTGGTGGGATAAGAAGGATATAGTGCCGGGGTGGGAAGGATTTAAATTTTTGAAATATTTGAGAGGTATGAAATAGAAGATAAAAAGATGGAATAAAGAGGTGTTTGGATGGCTACCGGAGAGGAAGACTGAAATTTTGGATGATATTCAGAAAATTGATAGAATGGAGGAAAACAGGATGCTTGATCTAAGTGAGAGAGTGTCTAGGAGGAAATTGACAGTGGAAATCGAAGAGTTGTTGAAAAAGGATGAAGTGTTTTGGAGACAAAAATCTAAGGTGAAATGGTTGAAAGAAGGGGATGGGAATACAAAAAGTTTTCACAAGATGGCTAATTTCAGAAGTAAGAAGAATGAAATGGTTTCTTTGGAGATTAATGGAGTGTTGTCAGAAGATCAAAAGGAAATTAAAGGGGACATATCCAACTTTTTTCTCAAATCTGTACAGATCTGAACAAGGGTATAATTTTGATCTTTCAATGTTAGAGGATCCTAAATTGAATGTGGAAGAAACAGCGAATATTCTCAAAGAATTTGAGGAAGAAGAGATGAAAAAAGAAATTTGGGAGTTGGATAGGAATAAGGGCCCAGGACCCGATGGTTTTTCAATGGCTTTCTTTCAGGATTGTTGGGATATCATTAAGATAGATCTTATGAAGGTATTTAAAGAATTTCAGACAAGTGGAATTATCAATAAAGCCATGAATGCAACATTCCTAGTACTAATTCCTAAGATTAAAGGGGGCTCAAAAGTCAAGGATTTCAGACCTTTTAGTTTGGTAACTAGTGTGCATAAGTTCATTGCCAAAGTGTTGGCAAATAGAATGAAAGGGGTCATTGGTTCGATGGTGTCAAAAAATCAGAGTGCATTTATACAAGGTAGACAAATCACGGACAACATTATGAATTTATGATTGCAAATGAATACATCGAGGAACAGGTTAATAGAAGAGAATCCGGTTTTGCTCTCAAAGTTGATCTAGAAAAAGCTTATGACCGGGTAGAATGGGCATGTGTTATTTCGGTATTAAGATGAAAAGGATTCCCAGATAAGTGGTCTAGTTGGATTAAAGGGTTTTTGAAGAATGCCAACTTTTCATTTTGTTTGAATGTGGGGATTTCAGGGTCAAGGAGACCCTCTTTCTCCTTTTCTATTCACACTTGTTAGTGATGTCTTGAGTGGTTTTCTTAAAAAAGTGGAGGAGTTGGGCAAGATAAAACGTTTTGAGGTTGGAAGGTATAAGGTACCTTCGTCCCATTTACAATTCGCAGATGATACTATTCTTTTCCTAGAAGTGTCAAGGGACACCATATTCTGGACAAAGTGCATTCTTAGATGTTTTGAGATGATTTCTAGGCTTATTGTCAGTTTGGAAAAAAATATTCTGTTTGGAATCAATGTGGAATAGGATTTCCAAAATGAGTGTGCTCAAGTGTTGGGGTGTGGTGTGGGGGAGTGGCCCATGAAATATTTGGGCATGAATGTGAATGGAAGTTATCGAGGGGCTCGGATGTGAAATCCAGTCATTGAAAAACTGGACAAAAACTTAAGTATTTGGAAATGAAATTACCTCTCTTTGGGTGGTAAGATTACCCTCATCCAGGCTTCTATCAGTAATCTACCAATCTTTAAAATGCCCAAAAAAGTGAGCGACAAGATTGAAAAAATGCAAAGAGACTTTTTGTGGGATGGGGGGGAGTGAGTAGGGAGGAGAAGAAAAGAGATCATCTAGTGAAGTGGGCGGATGTGTGTAAATCAAAGGAGGATGGCGGTCTTTTTTGAGCAACATTCAAAACAAAAACAAACTCTTCTTCAAAAATGGCTCTAGAGATTCAGTGTTGAGAGAGATGCATTGTGGAGAACTGTCATTGCAAGTAAGTATGGTACTCATGAAAATGGGTGGGAGTTCAATCACGAGGCTACTATTCGATCTGCAAGTACTTGGAAAGCTATATCTGGTATATTTCATAGTTTCCAAAAATGTGCGAGATTTTCAGTTGGGTCAGGCTTGTCTATTTGTTTTTGGTTGGATCCTTGGTAGGGGGATTCAAATTCCCAAGGATTTTTCGCCTTTCCACTTTTAAGGATTCCCTTGTTTCTGAGGTGCTTAGTTGGTTAGTTTTGGGTCTTTCTTGGAATCTTCCTTTCATTCGAGATCCTAGGCTGATTGATATTGATGAATTGGCTTCCTTGTTTGACTTATTAAAAAACATGGTCATTGAAGTTAACACACATGATTCGAGATTTTGGTGTCTGGATACTAGTGAGACTTTTTCCACAAAGTTTCTTTGCTCTGTTTTTGTTTTTGATCAGGTATTTTTTCTACCTCTATTCTTTGGAAAGCCAAGATTCCTCTCAATGTAAAAGATTTTACTTGGATGACTCTTCTGTATTGAATCAACACTGCGGATATGTTGCAAAGGAGGAGACCGTATATGTTTTTGTCCCCCTAGGTATGCCTGATGTGCTTAAGATCTGGGGAATCAGTGAATCATCTGTGTGTGGGCTGCTGTTGGGCGTCACGGATTGGAAGTATTTCATCAGATTAGCAGGTGTTGTATGGATGAGACCATTCTCTCTTCATTTACTGTTTTCTCAATGGTGGTTTCCTTCCCTTGGAAAGAGGGGTCAGATCCTTATGAATTGGTGTTCTTTGCAAGTCTTTGGGGTATTTGGAAAGAAAGAAATGGCAGAATATTAGAAGACAAGAGAGCTAGCTTGGGGGCTTTGATTGATTCCATTGAGAGTTTGGTGTCATTTTGGGCAAGCATTCTACCAGAATTTAAAGATGTGTCCAGGTCAGCAGATTTTTTTAGACATTGGGAGGCAGTGATTCATATGTAGAAGGGATGTGTTGGTGTGAGTTGGAGGACGCCTAGTTGTTGCTTTTGTGTTGTATTTTATTTTTCTGTTTTCTGTTTTTGTTTCCCCCCCTTGAGGATACCTTGTATTTTATACCTTCTCTCTTTTTTTATAAAATCTTTCATTATTCATCAAAATAAAATATAACGTATTGACAGAATGAGAAAACTTAAATTTTCCAGGAGTAGAAACTCTTTGTAGTAAATGATATTATCCATTAAAACTACCTTGAATCAAATGTTTACATAAACAGGGCATACTTTCCCTGACTTGGTTGACTGAATTTATTTTCCAAGATAATCTTATTTTCGAGGCCAAGGAATTAGGACTAAATCTATTATCACCAAGGTGTTCTCTATGATTGTTGACTGGGCTTCACGGATTAGGGATTTGAGTGATGTTAGTAGTCTTGAGGAGGATAATTGGCCGTTGTAAATTCATGTTTTGCTTTCAGGGGGGCTTGTATACTCCTGGTGTACAGTTCTGTTCTCTCTTCTTATAGTCTTACTAATACATCATACATTTACTGATGAAAAAAAAAAAATCTTATTTTCTCTTTTTCCTCTGCAGCTTAGGGCTTTCCTTAGAACACAAAATCTTCATGAAACTCAAATATTTGCCAAAGTTGAAACTGTGGAGGTGAGGAATACATTTCAATATGTAATTATTGTTAATTTGTTATACAGAATAACTATATTGTTGCTTTATTTGTTCACTTATCTAAATATCTCTGCAATATATAACTGATTATTTTATTTAATTATTCTCTTATTTTTCCAGGGTTTGAAGCATTTTGATGAGATCCTCCAAGAAGCAGATGGAATTATCCTCTCACGTGGGAATTTAGGAATAGACCTACCGCCAGAAAAGGTTACATATGTTGCCTAGCTTGTAGATTTCGTCACTTTTATTTTTAATTTTTAATGGTTTAGTTCTTATTTATCAAGCAATATAACTGATCAATACTGTTCCAAGCTGGTTGCAAATAGACGTTGTTGGTTTAGTTAAGTTTAAAACATCTGCTAGTGGAAACCAATCTGCACTACAATATCAGTATCTATAACTACAGATACCCTACTGTTTGTTCAGCTACAATATGTTTGATGCAGTGAAGCTGAAAACTGGCATGCTAAAATCTCTACGCTATAACAACAACAACAACAACAACAACAACAACAACAACAGCAACAAAATGCCTTATCCCAACTGGTTGGGGTCGATAATACAAATCCTGTTCTGCAATCCCAATATGTCAAACCATATCTTTAATCAAATTATGTATCTTTAAATCATTTCTGAACAACTCCATCCAGATCCTTTTTGATATTCCTCTGGTCCTTTTACATCCTTCAATATGCAGTCCCTTGTAACTTCTCATACGTGCCTCCCTAGGTCTCATTTTCACATGTCTAGACCATATTATCCTACTTTCTGTAATCTTATCTCCCTCTCTGAACCATCTTATCCTACTTTCTTTGAAATGTTCATTCTTTACTTGGAATTCATTGCTTCTTGTCACCCAACATTTTTCTCCATACATCATAATAGATCTAATAGTGTTGTCCTGTAAAATTTTTCCTTCAGCTTGAGTGGCATATGTCAATCACATACACTATAAAACACCTCTTCACTTGAACATCAAACTCTAGTTCCACAAGTTACATTTTTGTCAATACCCCCTTTTATGGATAATCATCATCATCATATTCCTTATCTCAACTAATTGGGGTTGACAACAAGAATCCTGTTCCTCCATCCCAATTTTTCAAAAATCACATCCTCATTCAAATTACAAGTATGCAAATCCTTTTTGATCGACTTCATCCAGATTCTTTTGGTTCTTCCTTTCCATCTCTTAGAACTTTTAACGATCTCTCTCTCACACCTTCTCACAACTGCTTTCCTAGGTCTTCGTTTTATATGTCCAAACCATCTTAACTGACTTTCCTTTATCTTTTTTCCTAAATGAGCCACACCCAAACAACCTCGAATATGTTCGTTCCTCACCTTATCTTTCCTAGTCTTTCCACACACCCATCTCAACAACGTTCATCCTATCCTTATGTTGCTCCATTGTTGCCCAACATTCTGATCCATACAACGTAGCAGGCCTAATGGCTGCCCTATACAATTTTCCTTTTTATTTGAGTGGAACACGTCGATCGCATAACACTCTAGAAGAACTTCTCCACTAAAACCATCCAGTTCTAATTCTATCGCATAACACTCTAGAAGAACTTCTCCACTGAAACCATCCAGTTCTAATTCTATGAGCAACATCCTCATTAATATTTCCCTCTTTATGGATAATTGATCCTAGATAACGAAATTGGTTGCTTTTAGGAACTTTTATGGATAATAGATCCAAGATAATAGTAGTGGTTACTTTTGAAAATTTCATGGTTCTCAATTCTTACAATTGCTTCATTCTTACTCCCACTCGTACTAGAGTTAAATTTTATAGCTTCATCCTTGCCCAGTTAAATTTTATATACTCAGTCTTTTCTCGACTTATTTTTAAACCTTTTGATTCCATGGTATCTCTCTATAAATCTAGTGTTGCATTTAGTTCCTCTCTAGTTTGGTCCGCCAAAACCATATCAACACCAAACCACCTTCTCTTCAATATGAGTTGCGAATTCATCCAAGATCAAAGTAACAAGAAAAGGGTTCATATTTGATTCGAGATTTAAGCTTATCATCACTAGAACTCTTTATCTCACTGCCAAATGTTTTCACCTTAGCGTTGTCTCATACGTCTCCTTAATGATAACAGTTTATCTGATTGGTACTCCCTGCCACCAGGTGAAATCTTAAGGTACTTCATCATTATGCTTTCTTAGATTAATAAAACCATATGGGCTCTCCTTTGCCATGAACTGCCAAAGTGGTTAGTCTGCGACCCCTCATTCTCTCGAAACTTCTTCATTAATTGTCTAAGTAAAATGATAGCCTCAATAGTAGACCTTCTTGGCATGAAACCAAACCCATTTTCTGACAATCAGGTTATTTACATAATCTTTGCTTCATTACTCCTTCCCATAATTTAATGTGACTCGTAAGCTTAATTCTACAATAATTGGTACTGTAGACACTCCAATTTGTATGCGGCCAGTTCTTTTGATATTTGCAGCTTTTTGTGGCTTGAGCTTGAGTCTTCTGCATCTCCTAATCACCTCCAAATTCCCGTCCTAAGCTTGTGAGCCAATTTTGTTTGTGACCCTCAAAATTCTTGTAAGATGACCAAAATACCCTTGGTCGGTTCCACTGGTCCTATATCAATCACAAGTTCATCTTTGGCCTCAAATCTGAATTCCTTATGCAAAATGCTTTCCAATGAGTATACTCCTGATTAAATTCGGGATTTGTAGGGAAACATGACGGTTTCACCCCTAACACGATCGGTTGAGCCAAATAATTAAATCTTGGGATCAAAATATTTTTCTGATATCAAATTTGGATCCTTTGCTGAAAACCCTTCAAAACAACTATAAATTTGTTGAATTTCGAATTTCGGGGTCGAAGGGTTATTTTTGGCATTTTAATTATTATTAAAAAAAGAAAATTAAAATTTTAAAAAATGAAATAAAATTGCTTTGAGGAAAATAAATAAATATGGGGATATTATGAAGAGATTTGTCATGTGGCAAATCCCAAAGAATAAGGAGAATTTTTTAGAAGTTTTGCCACATGGAAAATCACAGAATAAAAAACAAAGTATAAAAAATATAACAAAATCAAGAAAATTCAATAAAAAAAAGAGAGAAAGGAATGTCTCCTTAGGGGATTTGCCACATGGCTAGGGGTGTCAGTGGTACCCGATACCCGATAGAACCGAACTCATTTAATAGGCTCAGTTCTGGGTTTTATAGACTGGTTCATAATCGGGTCCAGTTCCTGTTCTATAAAATGTAGCCCCGTTAAGAATCGAGTCTATGCGTGTATTACCCGATGGGTATCGGGTCTATGCGTGTATTACCTGATGGGTACCCGTCGGGTATCGGGTCTCTTAGGTTCGTTAACTGATATATTAATTAATCTTTTATTCCTAAAGATAAAAAATTTAGAACTAAATAATAGTTTAATTTATAATTTAAATAATTGACTACATAGACTTTCAACAATCAATAAGTATAACATTGATTAATTAACCTAAAATTGATCTACTAATTTTTCATTTAATTTTAAATGTCAACTTCTATTAGACATTCATTTTATGTGGTGCATGGTGTGCAATGTGTTGGGTATAATTATTCTATCTAAATTAGATAAATATAAGTCTTGGGAATGAAATTGTTGTCATGACAATTAAATAATGTTAATATAATGGTAGTAAACACTTATACAAATATATTAATGTAGTAAGTATTGGGTACCCGTTAAAAACCGGGTATTCACGGGTTCACTTCTAGGACTTGCTGGACCCTTCCCGTTGACACCCCTGCACATGGCAAATCCTCAAAGGAAAGAAAATATAAATAAAAAAGAGG
>JAUPMG010280530.1:14359-32807 GCA_031762675.1 Pachysandra terminalis | reverse complement strand
AGTAGACCTTTAGAGCAAGGTATTTACTCATCACCTAATGCTACTAACAAAATATATAATATAGTATAATAATGATAAATCTGGAAATATATGATGAACATGATATGATGATAAAATCTATAATAATATGATGATAACAATAATGCACAACAATAATGTTCTCTCATCCAAATCTCACTTTGGTCTGTATCATAACGCTATCAATGATCATATTTTAATACTACAATGCCTATTTCTAAATGAAAATTATATCAAGTGCATCATACACCAGATAATAACAATAATATCAACATTCACATGATAATGCAGTATGCATGATGTTCAATATTCGAATAATCCAAGTCTCACACTAGATCAATCAATTACTTGAGAAAGATGTCGTAGTGAACCATCCCTCCCATACAGGGCCACTCTCAAGTAAGATATTATATGTGTGCATCATAGTTCTAAGGGGATTCGACCTAGAGGGCACAATTCCCCCACTTATTTTCGATCACGGGAACATAGCCCAGGTGTCCAAAAAACAAATATAGGACCAAAACCTCAGTGAGACATGAATTACCCAAATACCGAAGGGGTGACTCTTATGATTCAGATTGGGACCCCCATACAAGGCCTATCCCGCACTTTTCATCTCAGCATAAATATTTTGGGTCCCATGAAAATAATAATAATATGTAGTTCATTATTGGACTAAATAATGGTATAGCCTGTCATGAGTCATGACGGTATCCTTTACTAGTTGTACGCAATATATTTAGGAAAGTGCACTTCCTTGGTAATAGGATTTAGGTCACTACCATCTCGGCTGGGATTTCAATATGCAGCTCATAGATTTAGGTCCGTTTATTAATGCAATGCACACACAATGAATTCATAGATATATATTCAAAACAACATAGACATGAGCACAATCTCATGATACTAGACTAATATAATCACATAATATACACATATATAGGTTGATGCACAACTGATATGATGATGGTATTATACATAGTATAATTAAATATTATAAGTCTTATGGATGTTAAATATGAGGTGTTTATACAATCAAGGGTCCTTACTAAAGATCATCAAGGTTAATCCAATCACATAGGTTATTCACATAGCGATTCTACCTTAATAAAGATCAGCAAGGTTAATCCAATCACATAGGTTATTCACATAGCAATTCATAGGTTTTAACCTGCCAACATATACATCATTCACATCATTAAGTCTATAAGGATTTCATGCCATTAGGAGGGTCATGGGTCATTAAGTTGTATTGGAAGTCAAATAGGTTAGGTCTATCAAGTCAAGGGTAATCAAGGTCTTAAAATATCAAATTAGAGTCACTGTGGCCAACCGGCAGGGTTTCCGGTACACCGGTGGGGTCTAGCTACAGTGCAAAGCAAGGACTGGCTCAACTGGCAGGGTTTCGGTAGGGTCCCGGTACACCGGTTGGGTTGTAAAACCCAATTGGCAAGCTACCAGCACACCGGTAAGAACCGGCAGGCTAGGCAAATGCTTGCCTGTGCCAAGGTTCACAGGGTTTGACCCGACAAGCCGAATCAAGGAAAATTGATTTAGGTCAACGGGATTTTCCAGGGGTGATCATATAGACATCCTAGGGCTTTGTGCATGGTGTTTTGGTCAACTTAATGGTCATAAAAGCTCAGGTATTTACAATATGGATTCTTGGCTAGTTTCTTGGTCTCTTTAATAAGTCTAATATTAGTAGTATGTTTTTTTTTTATATTTTATATATGGGGTCAAACATGTACTATAGTCTTAATAACCTTGAAAACTACTTAAAATTACCTAAAATCATATTAGCAAAATGTCTAAGTGGTCCTGGCATCAAAAGGTATCAAATATGGTGCTTTAGGGGCTGCTATTAACAGAAAACCAACAGGTTTTCCGGTACACCGGTTGGTCTGCTGACAGACCAACCCGAGGTCAAATTTCTGGGTTTACAGCTTTGACGTACAGTCGATAATTTGGTCATAACGTTCTAAATACTAATCGGAATCACCTAAACTTGTTTTGTTGTGTTCCTAATGAACAGGGTTATCTAAAATAAGTATAAAATAAATTATATAAAGTATTTACCTAGGTTCTGTAATCAATTGTTTAGATCTGTATAATTTTCCCGTTTTAGTTCTTCTTTTTGGTTTCTTAATGGATGGTGATGACAAATCTATCTTTATGGATCTTTATTACTTGGTTTTAGTATTAGGATCAAGGGGAAGGGTTATGCATAATAAAAACAAAGAATTCCCCATGATGTCACATTAGGGTAGAAGTAAATACACAAGACAATAAATGAAAACTCACCAGAATTGTAGAATCTTGATGTGGGTTCTTGTTCTTTCATGATCTTATAGGCTTATAAGGTTTTGATGTGTTAGATCTCCTCTCCCAAGGTCTTCCCATGTTTCTTATTGTTTTCCTGGGTTTAGATTGGTCTAGAAGTCTTATTTTTAAATGGTTAGGTCCTAGAAACTACCTTGTGTCCTAATACAACTAGTATGCCTCATTCTTAAGCTATTTGGCACTCCTAATCAAACTCTAACTTAAGTTTTTTAGAAGGTATTAATTAAAAACGAATTTCCTATGTTTAAAGTCTCATTTGTTGGTTTGGGCCTTACGAACAACTTAAGCCCATTAAGCTAGTTAGTTAATTAAGGCCCAAACTTAATCACTTAAGCCCAATTAAAGTTTATAGGCCTTAATTAATTAATTAAGGCCCAAACTTAATCACTTAAGCCCAATTAAAGTTTATAAGCCTTAATTAATTAATTAAGGCCCTCAGCATGATTGGTTTAGTTGAGACTAAAGTTAAACACATGAAATCTAAAGACATTGCTCTTAATTAACTTGGTCCCTAGTTGGGATTTTAAATTTAATTACAACCACTTAGACAGAGATAGGGTTTGGATTGGCTGAAATAAGAATGACATTGATTTTGATTTTATTCAGTCTTAATCAGATGATACACGGCAATATCACCATTTTACATGATCAATCTCAGTTCTATTTGTCTCTTGTTTATGATGATAATGAGAGAAATCTGAGATCCAAATTGTGGAAAGACCTTAACAACTCTAGTCCCAGTGCCCCTTGGCTCCTATTGGGAGATTTTAATGTGGTTCGATTTGCTCATGAGAAATCTGGGGGTAGACCAATCAACTCTCAAGCTATTAATGATTTCAATTAACCAGAATAATCTCTTGGATCTGAAATCTACTGGCTGCTTTTTCACGTGGAATGACAGAAGTTCTTCTAACAACAAAATTGTTTGAAAACTTGACAGAACTCTTGTGAATGTACCTTGGATTCAGAATCTCAATTGCTCATAAGATAATTTCCTTCCCCTAGGTATATCAGATCACTCTCCTATTATTGCTAGTATTGGTGTGGAACAACCGAAACGTAAAACCCTTTTCAATTTTTTAACAATTGGATCAAGCATCCAGATTTCTCCATACTATGAATGAGGTCTGGAAAAATGAGATCACTAGAACACATATGTTTTGACTTGTCTCTAAACTAAACCTGCTGAAGGAAAAATTAAGAAGTTGGAGTAGAACTGAATTTTCTGATTTGTATACTAGAATCAAGAACACCTGTGAGGAACTTCACAAGATTCAATTGGCTCTTTACTCAGATAATGGGAATATTCAACTTATGAGGGATGAACATAATAAGGCTAATGATATTGTGACGAATTGGCCCTCTCGAGGTGGCTAGCCTTATATGATATGTGACGAGTTGGTCCTCTCAGGGTGGCAAGCCCTATGAGATATGGGTAAGTGATCATGCAAAGCACTTATTTGGAGCAACAATCATTTATTAACCATCCAGTATGTACGTGGTCATGTTCACTAGTCGAATATGTAAAGAGACGCCTGCTCGGGAGGCAGTCGGATGACCATCCCCCTTAGGTGAATATGTAAAGAGGAGCCTGCTCGGGAGGCAGTCGGGTGACCATCCCCCTTAGGTGAATAAGTTAAGTGAAGCCTGCTCGAGAGGCAGTCGAGGGACCATCTCCCTTAGGTGAATATGTAAAGAGAATCTTG
Source organism: Pachysandra terminalis (assembly GCA_031762675.1). Taxonomy (NCBI): domain Eukaryota; kingdom Viridiplantae; phylum Streptophyta; class Magnoliopsida; order Buxales; family Buxaceae; genus Pachysandra; species Pachysandra terminalis. The sequence goes on along the minus strand of JAUPMG010280530.1, from coordinate 28,740 downwards.
TTTGGGAGACAATCGGGGGACCATCTCCCTTAGGTGAATATGTATACAGGAGCCTACTTGGGGGTTTAGTTAAGGACTGCCATCAACATTTGCCCCTTGCACACATAGCGAGAGTAAGGAGTCACGTGCGCAAAAAAATGTCGGGCATTAAATGCACGTCGCTTCAGCTATTGCGTGCTTAACTGAAAATGGTGGTTTTCTTGGCGTTTGTGCGCTTCTGTTGCACTTCCCACTCCTGCCATGATTACTGTTTTTTGTGTTGAAAAGACAACGGTGAGGTGAAATTTGAATTTCATCGCATCCCTATCTCTTTGACTTCTTCCTTCTTGCATTCTGCAACTTCTTCTTTCTTCTCTGTCAAAACTTCATTCTCAAGCTTTAATGGCCTCCCCATCCAAAAGCAAGGGAAAGGCAACCAAACAAATGACTATGGAGAACACTTTGAAGGTGGATGAGTCACTGACTCAAGACGGGTTTTGGGCCATCGCAAACAGATGGGTTCCACCAGTGTTGGTGATGGTGGATGAGCTCCAGGCACCTTACAACGATGTTGAGACATCGGAGGTGGCTCCTCTTCTAGGCATACACATTCCTCGCTTCCGCGTGGAGAGAAGAGACTTCCCAACCTTTCCCATCTTCTTTAAGTCTCATGTGACCCTCCTGACTGGGTGGAATACATCTTCCCTGAGAAGTGGTACACACAGAAGCTGAGATAGAGTGGGGTCCTTGAGGTCATCAAAGTGTCTCCGTTGGAGTGAGCGAGGGATAATGAGGGGTTGAAGCTTTTGGTGTACAGATGGGGCATGAGAGATCATGTGTTTGTGAGTGGGTTCAGGGAGATGACCCTCACGCTGAAGGATGTGCGGGTGGTAATGTGCCTGCCTGGGATTGGGGAGGTAAATCCGGGGGATATCACACTGCCCCCCAAGGAGGGGAAAATACTAAAGAAGTTGAAGAGGGAATCAAGGGCCTCCCTAAGGGTGTCGGGGATGACTCGAAGGGCACTCGACACACTCTGCCGGCTTGGGTGCGCCATTTCTAGAGAGTGGAAGAGAATGCCAAGAAGGGTGGGACGAAGGTGCCCTTCATTTGGGGGAGCAAGAAGGGCTCCAACATTGAGCTGGAAGTGTTCTTGGCATTTTGGCTCTCAAGGTTCATCTTGGAGGGTCTCCCAACGAACAAGGTAAATAGTAGGGTTTTCAAGATAGCGAAAACGATTAATCAAGGGAGTCGGGTTGCACTGGCTTCCCTATTTCCGGGGACCCTATTTGGGAACCTTGATCTGATCCATGCAGATTTGGTTCAATCGAATGGTCGAAAAATGATAGACACGTGCGTTAGCACATATTCTATATGTTTCTGTGGGAAAGATACAAGAAGTATGCACCCTCTCGGGTGTTTAAGTTTAATGATATGGGTAAGTTAGGGAGGGATACAATCCCGAGGGGCTGGACTTGGAGGGATAGGGCCCCGTTGCCCGAGATTCCCCTAGGCACAGTCCTGGAACTGATGGACGAGTTTGAGTTTCGCTCGTATGTTGAGACCTTCCGAGGCTTCAGCCAATCAGTCGGGGGAGGCATTGTGGCCTTGGCTCCTCTAGCAGTAGAGAACTGGGTGACCCTTAGCCACTGGTCAAAGTCTTTGCTTGTGGGCTTAAACCCTGGGCATGTGATAGGGTTCACCCGAGAGGACGAGGGACAGTGCAGAGTTACAATCTTTAGAGGGTCCTGAGGCAGTTTGGGATGGATCAGATTGCCCCTTTCTGTCCATCTTGGGAGAATTCCACCAGGTCAGCAGGTGCGATCTTCCAAGATCAAGCTGCTCCGGAGAACCTTTACGTCGCATCCTGGGAGGTGAACACCGTAGAGAAAGAGCGAGCCAAAGGGGTCTCAGAAGAGCGGGTCCCCTATTGGTTGCAGTCCCTGAGAGACTTTGACCAGTTCACTGAGTCAGAGAGGATGAATCTACGTTGGAGGAGATCCCTCGAATTGACCCTTGTCTGAGGATGGTTTCCATTAAGCACCCTCCTTCATGGGGCATCTCCAAGGCACTCCTCCAATGCATTTAGAACCCCGAGTACGTTGAAGTGAAGGAGTCCAAGGAGGAAGAGGAGTCTGAGGAGGATGTGGATGAGGATCTCCTGTTGAAGAAATCGTCGGGGAAGAGATCCCCGACAGTGACCGGGAAGAAAAATGGTCTTTTGAGGGAGGTAAGTGAGGAGAAGGGATCCTCGGAAGAGTTGTTGGTAGGAAAGAAAAATTCAGATAGAGTCAAGGAGAAGAAGAGAAAAGAAAGGAAGGCGAGAAATAGAAAGGGAAAAGAGAAAGAGGTGCCAGTGGGCAAGAAGAAGGGTGAGGAGCAGGAAGGAGCACTAATTGTGCTTCCAGTGATTGAAGTGGAGGAGAGTGACGATGTAGAGGATGAGACAGCACCTCTGAGCACTGTCTTGAGGCATGCTGCCAAGGCAACAAGACCATCGTCCTTGCTAAAGGACATCGGTTTACCTCCTGGTAAGGGTCAGGTGATCGTTGCCATGTTATGGTCGTCATCTGAGGTATAATACCCCCCCTCTCTCTCTCTCTCTCTCTCTCTCTCTCTCTCTCTCTCTTCTTTGCTTAAGTGTGACGTCTAGGCGCTTCCAAGGAAGTCTCTGTAGTGAGCGCAAAAGGTGCCTTGCCTCCCCCGGGAGGAAGATTACTCAGAAAATCAAGCCCCATGTCCTTCTTTCCTCCTCTATACCTGCCCCGCAGACTGGTATGAGACTACCTCACTTTTCCACTGTGAGCTCTGGCTAGCATAAGTTTCATTCCTTCTGACTATTGCCCCGGACATGCCTTAGCAAACCTTGTAGGGGCACTTACTGCGGGAGGGAAGACCCCCTCGAGGACGTCGATCGAGCATGACGTGCCCTCGGAGGTGTTCACTCCTACTACTACTATGGGCAAGGGTCCTAAAGAGGATGGAGTTGAGAAGTCTACCGCTAGGAAGGAAAAGGTATAGCTCCTTGTTTAGGTGTTTTTTTCATTTTTTGCTTTTATGTTAAGTCTTCTTATTTCTTTCCTCTTCTCAGGAGGTGGTGTCCTCGACAAAGAATGCGACCGAGCCTCGGGTAGGCCCTCTGCAAGAAGGTGTGAACTTGGCAATGGAAAGCCCTACTCTCCCCCCAGTCCTCTCAAGTGCGGAAGGCATGACCTCTGATGATACAGGCGAGGCGGTCCTCCCAGAGATTCCTCTTCCCGACGTAGCAAGAGTCTCGCTTAGGGTCCCTAGTGATACCCCCACTACCAAGGATTCAAATACTCATGCTACAATGGAGACTCCAGTTATGACGAGTCTGGTTGTGAGAGAGGACCCAATCTCCGGTCTTGTTGATGTTGGCAACTCCTCTCCCAACTCCTCTCTCAGGAAAAGGAAGACCTTGGAGACCTTCAAAGGCTCTCCTAAGCGCGTCCGGGAGTTGTCTCCTGATGAAGATCCCTTCTCCTCAGTGAAGTCGCCAAATGTTGATGCAGGATTTGTCCCTTACTTGAAATCAACCCAAGGGGATTAAGATGCAAGCAGTCCAGCTAAGGTTTTGGGTCCTTAGTCTTGTTCAATAGATAGCCTACATTGGTGCAATAGTAGTACTATCTCCGGTGGTCTTTCTCCAAACAAAAGAAGGTTAGATCAAAGGGGAACGGTGTTTCCAGGAGAGGATGGTGTGGTGGATAAGTCATGTATACAAGGGAGGAAACTCGGGCAGTAAGATATTTAGCTCTAGTGTCCTTAGGTTCGAATCCCCTCTTTGTCATGCTCTCCTCCTATTCATAGGGGAGAGAAGGGGGAGCATGTCAGCAGTTGAGACACATGAGCAAGTTTGAATATTTTATTGACAACTCCCTTGTCCTGTATACAAGGTTGTTTTCAAACAATGCTAGACGGACATGTGTCATGCAGTCCGTGGCTTAGTGGCCTGTTTGAGAGAAAATCCTATATCTAAATCCCACCTACGTACCCTGAGAACCTTCAAATTTCCCCTTTTTAGAAAGCTGAGGTAATTACGTCAAGGAAGCTTCAGAGTTCCTGCTATTTGTACTTGTGAGGGTGTTGTTCCTGGGACTGATGTACTAGTTTTGTCGAGTTAGACCTTGAGAGAGTAGAGGGGGGAGAAGTAAGGTCACATCAATCATATCTAAGCGAGTGGTTGCTTATGGTAAGGCCTTCGAATGACTGTTGTGACATGATAAGTCAATGAGTAGGTGTAACTCCTTTGTCACGACATGAGCTTGTGATGTGACAAGTTGGTCATCCCAGGGTGACAAGTTGGCCCTCTCGGGGTGGCTAGCCCTTGAGATATATGGTGACGAGTTGGCCCTCTCGAGGTAGCAAATCATATGATATACGGGTAAGTGCTCATGTGGAGCACTTATTCAAAGCAGGAATCATTTAATAACTGTCCAGTATGTAAGTGGTCATGTCCACTAATCGAATATGTAAAGAGAAGCCTGTTTAGGAGGCAGTCGAGTGACCATCCCCCTTAGGTGAATATGTAAAGAAGAACCTGCTCAAGAGGCAGTTGGATAACCATCCCCCTTAGGTGAATACGTAAAGAGGAGCCTGCTCGGGAGGTAGTCGGGTGACCATCCTCCTTAGGTGAGTATGTAAATAGAAGCCTGCTTGGGAGGCAGTCACAGGACCACCTCCCTTAAGTGAATATGTAAAGAGAAGCCTGCTCGGGAGACAGTAGGGAGACCATCTCCCTTAAGTGAATATGTATAGAGAAGTTTGCTCAGGGGCTTAGTTGAGGACTGCCATCAGCATATTTCAGTAAATTTAAACAAAACCTTCACTGCCCACCGTGGGGCTCGAACCCACAAGCTCAAGGTTTTGTTTGCTACAATGCTTATAAGTTTTCTATGTAAGCTACCGTTGAGCTCAAGGTTTTGTTTGCTACAATGCTTATAAGTTTTCTATGTAAGCTACCGTTGATATTTATACTACCGTAACCCAACATTTAGCTAGACAAAACCGATATATAGAGAGAGATATTATATGGAGACAAGCTCAAGGTTTTGTTTGCTACAGTGCTTATAAATTTTCTATGTAGGCCAGTGTTGATAATTATTACCGACACGTAGAGTGAAATTACGGGGAGACTAATGCTATTGAGACATTCGGGAAGTATTGATATCCAGCCATCCACCAATCAAATAGTAATTTTACATGCTATTTTGTTTAATCTAACCGCATGATTTCGTGGCTGCTCTTGGAACACCTTTTCTGAAGCTTTTGAGAATAATGGAACCTGTGAATCTATGGATGTAGGCACCATTGTTGTAGGCACCACCATATAAAATCGATGTCCTGTGTCTTTGATTTGTGTTCTTGTTCTTTGTTTATCCTTTCTTTCTTTACACGAGAGAGAGAGAGAGAGCAAACGATTCCACCACTTCATTTTCTTAATCAGATACACCAGGCATATATACATATACAAAAATAAACAGATACAGTCTACTCTACTCACTGCATAACTTATTGTCTCCAGCCATGTGTGTATCCAACACTTTTATCTTGGTTCCCCCTGATCCTCCTTGTATGTTGTTATACTTCAACCTTCTATATTCCTTAGCTGCTTGTGATGAAAAGACTATTTTCTCTTCTATAAATAGATTAAAATTCAATCTGCAAAGCAGTATCTGTGATTCTTTCATTATTTGGTATGAAATGCTGAACTGGGTTCTTGTTCTTGAGAATTCACTTCCAAATTAGTTCATTGAGCCTCAAGGGTAGAACTCGTTTGTGGGAAGAGCAGACATGGTAGGTCTCTAATTCGGAAACCGCTACCCCAGAAAGAAGCAAGACAAAGGCCCATTATAGCCATTGCGACAACCGAGCATGCTGGGGGGACTGCCTGAGTACTCCCAAGAAACTGGGTAGCCAGAAGCCCCGCAAGAGTGGAACTTTGCATTCCTGTGCAGAGAGAGATCGTCCGATTAACTTCCTCTTCTTGCCTGCCACAAGACACAAATGCACACACAAGACAGTATCTCAGCTTGGTTTCAAACTATAATCTCAGTACGATATGAAACAGAACTAATTCCAACTTGTTCTTGTTACGTTCCAAGCCCCTAGTTCAGGCTCTTCTAAAAAGATGAAGATCACGTAACACAGGTTGACAAGAAAGATAGATTTGAACAGTGGAGACTTGGGAAAGCTTGTAATTTAAGAGCAAAAAAGAGCAACATAGATTCATCTCCAATTTTACCAACCTTCTTTATGTATCTGAACACAGAAATAAAAGCTTCCTAATGACATGAGATGCCTAATATCAGCTTCTCTGAACAATATTTGGGCTTTCTAACTCCAAGAATAAGGGTTTTTGCTTGAATGACTAAAAACCCAATAAATGGCACCCCAACTGAAACAATACTTTTTTTTTTTTGAAGACCATGTTTTGACTAATAACCAAGAAATATAATGCTGTTTTGCATTGCTATATCTTTATGCGTTGCTATTGCCAAACCTGTTTGCATCAGATTAGCAGTCAGCATAAAACAACAACAACAAAATGTTTTATCCCAACTAATTGGGGTTGGCAACACCAATCCAGTTCCTCCATCTCTCTCTGTCAAAAATCAAATTACTGAAGACCATGTTTTGACTAATAACCAAGAAATATAATGCTGTTTTGCATTGCTAGTGCCAAACCTGTTTGCATCTGGTTAGCAGCCAGCATAAACAACAATAACAAAATGTTTTATCCCAACTAGTTGGCTTGGCAAAACTAATCCAGTTCCTCCATCTCTCTCTGTCAAAAACCAAATCTCCAGTCAGATTATGACTAACCAAATCTTTTTGGACATAACTCCATCCAGGTTCTTTTGCTCTTCCTCTTGCCCTCTTAGATCCTTCCATGAGTACTCCCTCACACCTTCTCACAGGTGCTTCTCTAGGTCTTCATAGTAGATGCCCAAACTATCTTAACCTACTTTCTTTATCTTATCTTCTATTCGGGTAAATTCATTATAAACTGAAAGAGCATATTGAAGGACATAGAGCTAGAACAGAATGGACGCAGAGACAGAAATGAAACTTGGAAGGAGAAGGTATAATTAAGTGCAAATGACAATATGAGTTGATTGATCACCACTCAGTAGAAATAGAAGGTGAAACAACATTAGATAAAAAGGAAGGATGTGAACAGTATGCAATTTACATTATTCTTTAAATGAGACAGATAATAGCCAAATGGTATGCTTAAATCACAAATTATGATATCCCAGATCATCATTTCAATTCCTCTGACCAAACACAAGAAACATGGAGAATAAAGAAAAGCACAATGTAGTTTATTGTTTTCTCCATGTCTTTTTGTTAAACACCAATTACTCTAAAAGCTCAAGCTGTTAGAGAAAGGCACAACAATGTATATCAAATGGTTCAACACCCCCCCCGTACATGCGGGCTCTGCACGGGAACAGCACATCCGTGGGATAATACAGGGCACCATGGCAAACACACACTATAAACACCCGCACAGGGCACATCCGTGGGAGAATAACCACAGAAATATAGGCCCCCGGGATTTGATCACTTGACCTCCCGCTCTGATACCATGTTAGACACCAGCTACTCTAAAAGCCCAAGCTATTGGAGAAAGGCACAACAATGTATATCAAATGGTTCAACACTTTTTTTTTTTTTTTTGATGAATTATTGGTTCTCTCCATGTCCACAAAAAAATATGAATTTTATATGAGCTTTTAGTAGAGCAACCAAAAAACAAGGTGAATTTTAGAATGAGCACATGGAAGAAAGAAAGAGATTGCCTTACCAAGATTCTGTGCCAAACACATGCCCGATAGGCAAGGTGAGTGAATGGCTCCATCTTAGCAGATGGGTGGTCACACATGTTGTAACTATATTAATTATTGAATACTTCTGGATAGCCGGGAAAAAAATGTAATAAATACAGTCTTGAAACTGTAAACAAAATGGGATCACTTCCATCTGCTTGGATCAATTTATAACACAAGATTTCAGAAGGTCCTCTATTCATGTTTCCCAGCTGTCACAAGGATATTTACTTCTATGAAAATTTTGCCTCAAAAGGCATCAGTATCAATTTGTACCCGCTTGACACCACCCACCAATTTTCTTACTCAGATAAAGCGTAATTTCTTAAATAATTTTGTTATTTGATAAATTACACACTACTGACATACTCTTCATGTATATTAGCCAATATAAACATATTATGTATCAAGTATGAAGTATCAATTAATATGAATTAAATTAGTTTAGCATACGTGTTATAATCTGTTTCCAATCCTGTCACTAATTTGGTCTAAATCATACGGGTACCGAAAGTCAAAACAGCAGTGTGCACAGCACAATCAAGGAAGTGAAATTGTCCCCTATCAACCATTCAACGCAAAGTATTCTCTACTAAATATAGAAGAAAACCAACAAGGAAAGAAATAAAGAAATTACCTCAACAATGGGATTTTGGAGACCCAATACCCCACAGCAAATGCCACTGTATGGAATGTCAACACTGGAGAAACCAATCGGAGACCCTCTGCCGACAGAATCTGGCTTCTATTTATTGCAAGAGGGCTTCCAATACACAATGAGGTGCAAACCATGGCAACAAACGGCATTATAGGTTGAATAATTCTTACAACTGATTTTGCATAAGTATTGAGTACAAGGCCCAGAGTTACTGGAACAAGAACAACCTGCAAAATCCAAAAAGAAAAAGGAAAAAAAAAAAACCATCACCGCATGTAAAGGACACGAATGCATGGCTCCAATTTAACATGAAATTCCTCCAACAGACAACATTTACCTGCAATATAGACTTGGACATGGCAATCGCATCAACTGGAACAACAGAGCCAATTAACAACCCTGTTAAAAGAGGGGTAACAAGCACAGATGCTATTGTGGTTGAGCTGGTCAGAAGAATGCTCATGGCCACATCCCCTTTACTCAAGAAGCTGGCGTAGCTGGATAGTTGGGCTCCTGCAACACAAGACATGAGTACAAAACCAGCATAGAAGATCCGGGGCATCCCAAATGCCCTAGCAATCAACAACCCCAAGAGTGGTTTCAACACGTACTGTGCAACAAACCCAACGGATAGTGGTACAGGTCTGCAATAGATACACAAACACATAAAGGTTAAAAGCAAATGAACAAAAAGAGAAAGAGAAGCCATGACAAGAAAGAAAATAACCTCTGAAATGCAAGAGCAAAATCATCAATGGACAATCTAATTCCGATTGACAACATGATTCCACCAAGAGCAGGTGCATATAAGTCCTTTGATACCCTGCAGTAAGTTCAATTTATAAAATGTTCTGTTATTTAGACAAACCTAAGATAACAAAACAAATTAGATACAATTTTATTTTTTTTCTCACGCAGCTCCATGAAATTTGAAACCCATTAAAATTCTCCATAGAAGTAAAAAAGCATAATTTTTCTTTAAAATAATAATCACTTGGATTCTAAAGAAAATTCCAGTCAACTACAGAAAATTGGGTTTCTCAGATCCCCCCAAAGAAGAAGAAGAAGAAAAACTAATAAATATAAAATATTACAAAGAACATTGCCCACATACTGTTAAGTAATTCCTACTCTCTTCTATCTATAAAATAAAATAAAAACTACAATAATTGAAAATCAAGTATCTAAACACAAAAGTGTATATTTAAGATAAAAAAGTTTCTAAGCAAAAAACTGAAAAGATATATATATATATATATGTAGAGGAGTTATATTTCCAACTACAATTAATTTAATATTGTTTAGATCTTTAAATTTAAACATTTAGAAAATTAATAACTTACTTGAAGTAAAGAAAACACAGTCCCAAAAAACTAGTACATAATATCAGATTCTTTTTTTTAACCTTGAAATATATAAGAAACACTAAGAGAAGTACTAATCTGCATGAACTAAAGAAAACATAAATATCAAGAAATCAATATCAATGAGAAAATAAACGAAATCCAAGCAAAGACTACTTGTAACAGTCACACTAAAAGCATTAAAAGAGAAAGAAAAAAAAAATCTCACCAAGAAAACGTTGAAGGTTGAACAAGAGCTGCAACCCCGGTGGCTGCAACAACAAACGGAAGCATTGCCGACAAAACCTGAGAAGAATCGTTCTTAGTTTCCTCTGAAATACTCCTAGAATTAACCCCAAAAGACAACAATGAAACGTTCCCTTCTCTCTTCTGCGCTCCCACCCTGCCTATATACGGAGATGTCGCGCAAGCGAATGCCGATGAAGACGACCCACCATGGAAGTTCTTCTTCCCAAGCTTCAAAATCGAAAACCCAGAACCAGATTTACTTCTTTTGGTGAAAAAATAGGAAATTGAGTTCGAATTTCGCTTCGAAGGGAAGAACGAAGTCTCTGGTCCAGAGAAGCAGACACAAGGAACCCCAGCCATGAAGCAGAGGAAAAAAAAAGAGGGAGATACAGAGAAGATAGAAAGAGAGAAATTGCAAGAGAAGTTAGGGTTCCGGCGAGACTCGCATTCCTCCGGTGAGTTCTGGTTTTTCCGGCGAGGAATTTGCGAGGGAAAAACGAAAGGAGAAAAGCAGAGGTCGTTGTTGAGATAACGAGACTCTATTATGCGTAGAGATATTTAGAGGGAAAATTTAAGGTCTTTGACTTAAGACGAAAAAGTATGCAAATCGTGTGTAGATCTATGATTTTCCTCAGAGATGATGAATCGAACGGTTAAGTAGAGTAAAGTGTATTGAAGATGGTGTGTAAGCATTATTTGTTTTTGCTTAGAATTTGCTTGACGAGTGTTGTGATTTCTTTATTTTCTCCGATGAGTTAACACGGATCTGACGCTGCATGGATGGCCAAAGTGTTTGTTTCTTCTAGAAGTGTCCAACAATTTAAATCTAAATTGAAAAAAATAAAATAAAATTGCTAATCGAAGGAGAGTTGATTTTTTTTTATTTTTTTTTTAACACTTTCATTATTGAGAGAAAAACACTGATGTAAAGTGATAAATGAGTTGGAGATGAAGGTTTATTTTATAATATTATAATATAATAGATAATTATAATTAAATTAATGATATAAAAAAGAGAAAAATTTACTTTGACCCGAGGTTTCGACCAATTGCACTTAGACCCCCTGAAGTTTGTTAAACTGCAATTACCCTCTTTTTATATGAAACCTCAGGGGGGTCATAGACTGATTTGGGGTGGCGGTGGGGGTTGTGGACTTGAGACGAGTAATTTTATATTTTATTAGGGATGAATTAGTCCATGACGCCCCTGCGGTTTCATATTAAAAGTAGGAAAAATTATCTAAACCCCTACTTTAGGCAACTTATTGCCTAAAAGTATACTGATCAAAAGTATTCAACTATGCAGTATTGTTATACCAAAATATTTGTCTTATTGTCATATGACAAAGAACATGTCAGGTATTGTCGGACGTATCTGTTTTTTTAAATAAAAAAGCAAATATCCATTATACCCTTAAGCTAAAAGAACCCTCTCTCTCTCTCTCTCTCTCTCTCTCTCTCTCTTCAATTGAACTGTGTTTTCCCTCTCCTCTGCTAACGGTCCTCTCTTCTCTCCTTCCTACGCTCTCTTCTTTCCAACCCCTCTCTTATCTTTTTCTCCTTCTCCGTCATGAACCTGAACCCATCTTCCATCGGTGATGGACTTGCTTTTTCTCATCACCTCCGACGACGAGACAATCAGTGCCGCAGGTGGGTATCTTGGGCTTGTTAGCGAGGAAGGTTATGTTTCTGGGTTTGTTGCCATTGAATTCGATACATTAATGGACGTGGAGTTCAAAGACATTAACGGAAACCATGCGGGTTTGGATTTGAACAGCTTGATTTCTTCTCAAGTGAATGATTTGGCAGTTGCAGAGGTTGAACTGAAGAGTGAAGATCTCGTTAACGCTTGGATTGATTACGACATGTCGACTCGGGTGCTTAATGTCTTTGTTTCACCCTCCAATATCAAACCAAAAGATCCTTTTTTCTCAATCAATTTCGACTTGGATCGGTTCGTGAACGATTTCATGTTTGTGGGGTTCTCTGGTTCGACTCAAGGAAGCACGGAGATTCACAACATTGAATGGTAGAGTTTCAATTCTTCATTTAGTTTGGATTCGCCTCCATCTGAACCATCTCCAGATTCTCCACCTCCACCAAATTCCATTTTTTCGATCCCACCTCCTAATTCTAATTCTTCTTCCATTACAGAAACACCTTCTCTGGCTCCTATAGGAGGAACTAAATAATAGTCGTTATTTGATCTGTATAATTTTAGTTAGCTTCTATTATGTAATTAGTCTAATTGTATCAGTCTTCGATTGAAGGCAATTAGTTAGATCTAGAAGATTCTAGATTCGATTGTCTTTGTAAGATCTAGAAGATTCTAGACTCGGTTGTATCCTTGTAAGATCTAGAGGATTCTAGATTAGGTTGTATCCTTGTATATATATACACCATATCATCAATGGAACAGAAAGCCATTCAATACCAATCTTCTCATGGTATTTGAGCAGTAACGCTCTTGGATCTCTCTCCCTCATAGTCTCTGCACGCAGCACTCCAACAGCTGACCATCTTCTCTTCTTCTTTGATCTTCTCCTCTTCTTCTCCCATGGCTTCTCCCGCGGTTTCCAACGCCGGGCCACACCTTGCTACACCTCGTGGTGACCGCCCGCCTCAGCGACCCTACCTAGGTTATTGCCAGGCTTGCATACTCCAAAGTCACACCGCCCAGAGGTGTCCCACCTTCCGCTTGTTCCCTTCCCAATCCACTCCGACTCACCGAGCACCGTACTCTCGTCCCTCGACACCACGCGCACAGGCACCTTGGCAACCTCGTGCTCACTACACGACCATCGCCACTCCTGATACTCCAACCTAGCTTCTTGATAGTGGAGCATCCCACCATGTCACAACCGACTTGAGCAATCTTTCTCTTCATGCTCCCTATGACGGCACCGACGACACTATAATCGGCGACGACACAGGTCTTCCCATTACATATACCAGTTCAACTTCTCTTATCACTAACTCTTGCACCTTTTCATTAAATAATGTCCTTTGTGTTCCTAGCATGAAAAAGAATCTAATTTCCATTTATCAATTTTGCACATCTAACCATGTACCTATTGAATTCTTACCCACTGCCTTTCAGGTGAAGGATCTACGCACATGAGTAATCCTTTTGATGGGACAGACTAAGGATGGCGTGTATGAGTGGCCGGTCTCTCCAATCTAGTCTTCTCGGTTAGTTGCATTTTCAAGTGTCAATACCACTTCGTCCGAGTGGCACCAACGACTAGGTCACCCTTCTCTTCCAACTTTTAAGCATATTATCTCCCATTTTCAATTAGCATAATCGAGTCCAGTAACACCGCCCTCTAGTTGCGACACTTGTAACTGCAATAAAAGTCACAAACTACCATTTTCTGATTCCTCTATTGTCTCTTCTCAACCCCTTGAAATCTTATTCTCGGATATATGGACTGCTCCTCTTTATTCTTTTGATAATTTTAAATACTATGCCATTTTTGTCAATCATTTACCAAATACATATGGCACTATCTGCTCAAACAAAAATCTCACGTGTATGATGCTTTCATTCGATTCAAAGCCCTCTTAGAAAAATACTTCAATCGACAAATATTCACTCTTTATTCTGACAATGGTGGCGAATATAAAGCACTTGACAATTACTTTGCCACCAATTGTATTACTCATCTTACCACCCCTCCACATACTGCGGAACACAACGGCTACTCCGAAAGGCATCATCGCCACATAGTCGAAACTGGTCTCTCACTTCTCTCTCATGCCTCCCTTCCTCTGACATATTGGAATCATGGCTTTGCCACTGCGGTCTACCTCATCAACCGCATGCCCACACCCACTCTTAATCATTCATCGCCATACAAGAAAATCTTTGGTGCCTCTCCAAACTACTCAAAACTTCGCGACTTTGGCTGTCTATGCTACCCCTGGCTTCGTCCCTACTCTTCCCATAAACTTGACCCTCGCTCCACTCCCTGTGTCTTCCTTGGTTACTCACTCACCCAGAGTGCCTACTTCTGCCTCGACCCACACACCTCCAAAATTCATGTCTCCCGCCATGTCAAGTTTATTGAAACAATTTTTCCCTTCTCATCTCTTCAACGTTATCTTAGTCGTCCCCAACCTGAAACCCTCCCTAGTTGGCTCCCACCCGTGACCATCATTCCAGTTCACACCACTCCCATGTCGCCACTCAGCATGCCCTCTGAAGCACCACCCTCATCTGCTCCTCCCTGCATGATCGACACTACCCTACCAGCTATCTGCCCCTCCACAAGTCACCCGAAACCCACCCCCACC
>JAUPMG010280530.1:0-14349 GCA_031762675.1 Pachysandra terminalis | reverse complement strand
AAACCCATCAAGAAACTCACCCTCACCGTCAACCTACACCACCCTGATGACCTAGAACCTACAACCACGACCCAAGCTCTCAAAGATCCCCAAATGACGTCGTGCTATGTTCGAGGAATATGATGCTCTTGTTTGAAACGGTACGTGGGAGCTTGTTCCCGTGGCACCAACAAAAAACCTTGTTGGGTGCAAGTTGATTTTTCGTACTAAGCGACTTTCTGATGGTTCCATTGGCAGGTACAAAGCTCGCTTAGTTGCCAAAGGATTTCACCAAAGACCAGGTATCGACTACCATGATACACTCAGCCCAGTGGTCAAACCCACCATCGTCCGCCTCACTCTCAGTATAGCTGTAAGTCGCAGCTGGTCCTTACGTAAACTGGACAATAACAATGCCTTCCTTCAAGGCCATTTATCTAAAGACGTATTTATGGCACAACCACCAGGCTTTATAAATCACGACCATCCTGATCATGTGTGCAAGCTTCGCAAGGCCATCTATGGTCTTAAACAAGCTCCCCGTTCTTAGTATCATGAGCTCCGTCAATTTCTTGTCACCTCCTGTTTCACCAATTCTCATGCCGCCGCATCACTATTTGTCCTCAACACTGCTGGCACTATGATATACTTGTCTATATTTACGACATCATCATTACAGGAAACAATGATGCAGCGGTGCAACGCTTTGTTACGCTCCTCGCCCAACGATTCTCCTTCAAGGATCTTGGGCCCCTATCCTTCTTTCTTGGTGTTGAAGTACTTCTATACCAACATGGGCTACTTCTGTCTCAACAAAGGTACATCGATGATCTTCTTGCTCGAACACATATGACAGATGCCAAACCAATCGCCACACCACTTGCTACAACCCCGACGCTCGCTACACACCGGTTTGGCACTTTTGGATCCCACGGAATACCGGACCATAGTTGGCAGTCTCCAGTATCTCTCCTTTACACGGCATGATATTGCATTTGCGGTCAATAAACTCTCTCAACTTATGCACCGTCCCACCACTGAATACTGGAATGCTGTCAAACGACTCCTGCACTACCTCCGTGGAACGTCTGATCACGGACTGGTTCCTCATCGCAACTCCTCATTATCTCTTCACGCGTTCTCTGACGCTAATTGGGCAGGGAACAAGGGAAAATTTACTTCAATCAGTGCTTACATTGTATATCTTGGACGAAATCCTATTTCTTGGAGCTCCAAGAAACAACGCACAGTTGCTCGTTCTTCCACCGAGGCAGAGTATCGATCTGCCACTGCCACTGTTGCTGAATTAAGTTGGGTTTGCTCTCTACTTATCGAGCTTGGTATTCATGTTCCTCACTCTCCTGTGGTTTATTGCGATAATGTTGGTGCAACTCAACTTTGCTCCAATCCGGTATTTCACTCTCGCATGAAACATGTTGCAATCGATTTTCACTTTATTCGGGACCAGATTCAGCTAGTGCTCTACGTGTCGTTCATGTGTCCTCTGAGAATCAGTTAGCGGATGCCCTCACCAAATCTCTTCCATGCACTCGGTTTCTCACTCTCAAGACCAAGATTGGACTCTCCTCACGGAGCACCATCTTGCGAGGGGATATAAAAGGATATAAATAACAGTCTTTATTTGATCTGTATAGCTTTAGTTAGTTTCTATTATGCAATTAGTCTAATTGTATCAAGTCCTTGATTGAAGGCAATTAGTTAGATCTAGAAGATTCTAGATTCGATTGTGTCTTTGTAAGATCTAGAAGATTCTAGATTCGGTTGTATCCTTGTAAGATCTAGAAGATTCGAGATTTGGTTGTATCCTTGTATATATATACACCATATCATCAATGGAACAGAAAGCCATTTAATACCAATCTTCTTAGCTCCTTCTGGTTCTATTTCTATTTATGTTCTCAAAACCCAGAAAAAACACTAAATCCTCCTCTTGCCATAACCATCTTTGTAAACAAGAAGCAAAAGCAGGAGCAGTTGCAGGGATCGTAACAGTCGGAACTTTCTTTCTGGTCATAATTGCAGGTTTACTCTTCTGAGTATTCTCCAAAAGATTCAAAAACGTTAAGAAAACAGTCTCTGACGTCTGAGATCATAAAAACCCCAAGAAAATTCAGTTATAGACAGCCGGAATCTCATTGGCTTGCTATACAGAACCCTCATGGCACCAGAATTAGGGACGGCGAGATCACGAGTGAGATGGACACTGCCATTGTTTAAATGGGCATCTCAGAGAAGCTTTAGACTACTTAGAATCAACGTCTCGTAGTCGAATTTCGTCGGTTGGCCGCCACAACCGGTGCTCAAAAACCCCCCACCAAGAAAGCGAGTAGAGGAAGAAAAAGTATAAAAAGTCGCCGAGAAACACCACCATTGCTAATTATTCCAACGACCTATCACAGTATCGAAACCGGTTACTCTTAAATTTCATTTCCTTGGAGAATTCAAGAAGAATCAATCACGGGTGAAACAGAGAGTTGTTGAGACTGAGAGAGAAAGGGAGAGGGGTTAAGGGTAGAATGGGTATTTGATTTTTTTGAAAAAGCATATACCTGACATGTCCGTTGCCATATGATAGAGGAACGTAAGGCAAATATTTTTGTCTAAGAATACTGGAGAGGTCAACATTTTTTGTGAATACACTTTTAGGCAATAAGTTGCCTAAAGTAGGGTCTTTAGGCAATTTTCCCCTAAAAGTATAGAAAATCGTCAAAAATAAATAAATGCATTGTAGGTGAAGGTTTATCATAGGGATTAATATGTAATTAACTAGAAATACAGGAAATAATTTAAAATTTTAA
The DNA here is from genome assembly GCA_031762675.1 of Pachysandra terminalis. Taxonomy (NCBI): domain Eukaryota; kingdom Viridiplantae; phylum Streptophyta; class Magnoliopsida; order Buxales; family Buxaceae; genus Pachysandra; species Pachysandra terminalis. Next base: position 11,551 of record JAUPMG010280530.1, on the reverse strand, counting down.
AAAATTAGCTATTATGTTTGACTTTAACTTATTGTGATTGGTGGGTTGTACTATATATAGGAAACTAAGTGCATCACACACAATCATAACTCTCATAAGTTATAATGTGTGGCTAGAATTTTGTAAGACTTCTTAATCTAATTTAATGGATGAGATTTAATAAGGAATTAAATCTAGTTCTCATCTAATAAGGATTCGAGTTAGATATAAATTAATAATAGTTCAACTAAGACTATGACACTTAATTCAGTGGTTGAGATTAGATAGGGACTTGAGGAATATAATCTAAGGGTGGAGAACTAATACTAATAAATTAATAAGGACTCCTAGACTAATGGAAACTACGAACAGAAAACTATATAAACACTAGACTTGGACGTATGAATCATATTCCAAGAGAATAGAAGAAAGAGAAGAAGAGTACAGTAATCGGAGAGAAGATCAAGGGTTGGAGTTTGAATAATTGCAGAAGATTCAAACTTTGAAGGGGAAGAAGAAGGTGTTCTACTCAACACCATCAACAAATCGAGGTAAGGTACTCAAACAAACTCTATTTTCGATATGAAATAGGTGTAAATGTCATATTCCTTGAGTATGACATAGCACGTCTCTTTAAAGTCTACTTCTTCTACTTCTTGAGGAAAGCATGATCAAAGTTAGTATTTCTGGGTTTGAATACTATACAAGGGTCAAGGTAAGTTAGGTGAGTTGTTTGTTATTTAAACTATAGGTTTTATTCGGATTTTAATTCCATGATGAGTGTTTTTATAAATTATTGTTTTAAAAAGATTATTTTTTGTTGTATGATTTTTCTGGGGTTTTCCTCGAGCGTCGGCAGACTAGCAGTATACTGCGAGTCTGCTGAAGTTTCTGGGTGGTGTCGGCAGCCTAGTGTTGTATCGCTAACCCTGCCGACAAGCACAGTGTGTCTTTTTGGGTCTCAGGCTAAGCTCCCAAGGGAGGGGCAGCAAAGGTTATCGACCCTCTGTGTTTTTTATTTTTGTCCACTGGTTAGCCTACTGAGGATCGGCGGCATACCGTTAGGTTGCCGCGACCCTGGCGGCAGACCAGCCGCGAAGGTGGTGATATACCTCCAAATTTGAAAGTTGTCTGATTTACATGAAACTTTTCTAGCATGTTTAAAATACCTAATTGTGAATACTTGTGGATTTAAAAATCAAATTTGATATATATTTGGCATAATTTATCTATTGACGATGCTTTTGCGATGTTTGCCTAACATGTGTATTTTTTATTTTGATTCTTATCATCTTAAAGTATATTATGATCATATTTGACTGTTTATATTGCACAAGTTCATATACACAATTGATTAAGTAGTTAATTGCACAACTCACATTGCAGATCATATGCCTATAGAGCATTTAGACCTTGATTGTGTCTAATGCCTTGACTTGACCCCATAATTCCATATTTCTGGAAATTATGGATAAAACCGAGAGGTATTGTAATCTGGAAATTATAATATAAGTGGGGAAATCGAGGATGGACTCATTTGCACGTGTTGATGGAGTCGCTATCCCAATAGACCAATCTTTATTCCTATCTTGTTGGACGGATGACCTGTAGTGACCCTAACCCATAAATCAATATAATAAATTAATTTATGATTAATTAATAAATTAAACAAATATAATGAAAATCTGAATTTCAGTTGAGTGTTTTATGCCTCTAAATAATGAAGAACTTGAGACTAGTTAACTTATAAGGAATCATAATCTTTAGGTTAACTTAGAAACATTAGATGTTCAGTTTTGTGTGAGTAAGAGAAATAATTGTGATGATAATGTGTTTAATGTTATAATAGAGTTGAATGGTAATTAAGAAGAAATTTGGGTAATATGAGTAATTAATAGATAGTGTGGGTGATGTTGTGTAATTATTTAAACTTAATTGGGCTGAGATTTAGATGTGATTATATGGAGAAATAATTAGAGTTAAGGTTAGTTTAGTAATTCAACTAAGATTTGAATTAATTAGATTAGAAGGAGAGAGAGAGTCCCTAAGTGAATAGGTATTATAGTTAGGAAAGGATTCTAATGAGAGGATTTTTCCATATCCATATAGGAAGGTGCGTAGGAAGTTAGGGGGAATGAAGGAAGTGATTTAGACACTAAGGGTAAGTTGGTCCTTTCCCATTCATTTGAATTCAAGTAACTGATTTGGATAGAGGGAGAGTTGCCTAACTCTCAACCTCCATCCAAATATGATCGTGGGGTTTATGGGAAGTTTTCTGTAGAGACCCGGATCCAGAAAATTCATATAATAATTAATGTTTGTAATTACTTAATAGAGTTAAGCAAATATAAATGAAATTGATTCCAAATCGATGGTGAAAATATGCTATGGTAATGCTGAATCGGACTAAGTCGTAATTAAGTGGAAGTGTTGGGGTTGAAATGTAATTATTTGGAAGTGTGGGGATGTAGTGTAATTATGTAAGTTTAATTGGCTGAAATTGGAGTGGTCGTATGAAACAAAATTAGAAGCAAATGTTAGTTTAGTAATTACAATAGGATTTGAATTGGATTAGAATATGAGAGAGAGAGAGAGAGAGAGTTTCTATTTTTAATTAGAAATTAGTTTCTAATTAGTAGAAATTTGATTTTGGAATATGAGGCCTTAGGAGGGACGTGAATAGTGTTTTGGGAGAGGTGAATTAGGGTTTCGGGTTTGAGAGAAGAGAAAGGTTAGAGAAGCCTAATCCTAGCCGTTCCAGCCTTGGAGAGGAAGAGGAGAAGAAGAGAAAGATAGAAGGGAGATTGCAGATCTGAATCTAGCACACTAGGATGTAAGTCGCATTTCTTGTATAGTCTTCTTGGGATTTAAGGTCGATCTCATGTGATTATATGTTTTCAATGATGTTTGGAGGTTTGATTTCATTATAGGATGATTTCTTGATAATATATGTGGTTTGATCATGCTGTGTGAACCGAATGTGATGATATGATTGATTTTCAGATTCTTATGTGCATATGTGAGTTAATCCATGTGAAACTTGTTTATGATGATAACAAGACATTTTATTTCATGTAATGTTAATGTAATGATGTATTATGATCTCTAGAATTGATGTGGTGACCAAAAATAGGGTTTCCAGAACCCAAAAAATAACCCAAATCGCGACCCATCATCACCCACCGGTACACCGGTGGAGCTGCCGACAAGGAGTTCAAAATCACAGAGGTCTCCACCGGTAGGCATTGGTACACATGTGAGCCTACCGACAGGGACCATATTTCAGTTATAATTGATCTACCAGTAGGCACCGATACACCGGTGAACCTAACGATGGAAACCCTAGCTCGGTTATCTGTGGAATTGGCTTGAGGTTGGACCATTTGAATTGGGGTAGTGACCCCACACTGGATTGGGTGATTGGGACATGAATACGGACACTGAATGACTTGATTTACCTTGCTAAGATATGATATGTTGTGCATGAATAATATGCTTGTGAATGGTTGTGCATGTATACTATGGAAAGGATTCCCGTGGCTTCCTAAGGATTATTCGTGTGCATGGGCGCACGGATAGCTTCCGAAGGGTATTATCACTGGAGATCCGACTATTTGTTGGAAAGGATACCTGTGATGGTTTCCTAAGGATTATCCGTGTGTATGGGCGTACGGGTAGCTTCCAAAGGATATTATCACCGACAATCCTACTGGTTCGTATCATAGCTTGTCCGGTCAACCGGGCAGCGATGGATTGAGATGTGGATTCTTCGTTGTGGGTAACTGTCCTTTAGCAGGCCTCCCTAGGTTAAAATCACTAAATGCAAGTGGGTAACCATCCTCTTCGAAGGCCTCCTTGGTGTTAATACCTAAATGTAAGAAATAGCTACGGGAATTGAGCCCGGGTAGGTTGAAAGTCGTACAAAACCGCGATGTTCACGTGGGATGTTCGAATTGATCATAAGGTCGGGGAAATGGGTTATTGATGGAGTTTGCTTGACCATAATGGTCGTGGAACGGGGTGTTGGTGGAGATGGTTTGGTTGGACCCATTGATCACCGAGAAGTGCATTCACATGCATACATTGACTTGTTGACGTTGTGGAGTTTATGATTATTGCTTGCTATTTCCCTAGTATGTAATTCTTTTAATGCTATGGGCATGATGCTAGGAATTTGGTATGATACCGTCTAATGACCCTTAATGCATCATTAAATGTTACTTAAAGGGTGAATTCTGCATTTATTGTAAACTTGGATTTAATTGTAAGATTGAGGGTAGAATGGGGACCATTGTGTAAATAGGAGAAACTAATGGTGAAAATATGTTATTTGTTTTACATCAAGTAGAATGGGCTTGGACCAAATTCTCTAAGTCATGGGCTGGTCGTTTGGGGTCCATTAGACACCAAGGAGGACATAAAGGTAAATTCAAGTTATTTGAATTGGTAAGTTGAGATTAGAGGGAAAGTTTCCCACTAACCCACATTCCATCCAAATAGGGGAGAGAGAATTCCTTGTCTCACGCGTCCAAAAATGAAAGGAGAAGGAGAGAAGGTTAACCCAAAGGGAAAGAGAAGAACTAGAGGAAAAAAGTTCAAATCTAAAAGTTAATGTTGCCGAAAAGTGAAAGGAAGAAGAAGACCAGTCAAGGAGATTGAGAATCTTCACCATCTCAAGTGCAGAGAATCAAACCAAGAGAGGTGGGGATTTTCTGATAATTTTACGATAATTATAATCATAGGATTCAATTGATGCTATAGATATGAGTAGATTTATTTGCATGTGTTTGTTTTGATCCATTATAAAGCATTGTGATGGGAGAAATACACCTATAATTTATGTGTTGATTACATCCATGATTGATTGATTCGTTGATTTAATAATCCTATTTCCAGATCTGAACAACAAGAATATCTAGATGTGAATTATGGCATGATTTGATGTAACATGATGAACCAATGTTAGATTTAGCAATGGGAATGGCTACATGATTATTGTTTTAATTTACACATTGATTCAATTCATATTTTAGATCTAAGATACATGAGGAAGTTAGGGTAACATTGGTGAATTAAGGTAGTTTGTGTTGATTTGAAGGTTAATGTATACAAATTTTAACCAATGATTTGTGAAGAATGTTAGACGCCAAAGTGTGTTAATTTGGGTGTGTAATGATCGGAGTTTGGAAAATATGAAAATTTCTCGAAATCTGGGCCGGAATAGCTTTCGGTAGGTACCTCGGTAGATACCGAGATATCTATCAATAGAGCCCCAGCTCTCTGGACAATGTACCGAACCTCGGCACATGCCGAGGGACGTACCGAGACCCTTGATAGGAGTCTCAGCAAGCACCGAGAAGTCATGAACTCTCGGGACCATCTATCGAGTCTCAGCAGATGCCCAGACATATACCGAAACTTTCGATAGGTACCGAACATCGACCGAATGCCGAATGGAGTGAAAATTTAGGGAACGCTCCCTAAAGTGATTTATAACATTCGTGTATGCTTGGTTTGAGTGCGAAATACTCGTATGGGGTTTGGTGCAATCATTTGCTTAAAATGTCTAGTTGGCAGTTTAATTGGCAGCCTAGAGGGTGATTTGACTGGTGATTATTCTATGATGCTTTGTTGACTTCTAGGATCTCAGATCCTAACTAGGAATGTATGTGAGGGCATGTTGGACATCCATACTGTATGATGACCCCATGGCTAGGCCATGTGGACTTTGATTGGTATGAGTGGTACCAAGGGTATTCACTGGAGTCGATGTGATTGACTGACTTGTTTGATATATGAACATGTTGTGTGTGATGCTGGGAGCATCTTTAAGTCAATGAGATTGACTTGTTTGATTGTTACGTGATTGTGTTATGTGAGGTGAAGGGAGCATCCCCAGGTCAATGGGATTAATCTGGTACTGTGTGCATGATTGAATGTGAATGACTGCTGAATTCAGCCATGGGTGTAAGTTCCTAAAGGTGAATGGACCATATGGTGGTTCCCAGCAGTGGGTGAAAGTCCCAAAAAGGTGATGGCCAACACTGGTGGGGTTCTCTAAAGTTGGATGGTCGTAACTGGAGCATTCTTTCGAGGGTGAAAATCCTTAAAAGAATGGTTGAATGTATGATTGATTATGCATTGCATATGCATCATCTGCACTCATGACTCATCATAGCATCATATCATTCATAAATTCTACATTGCATTGATTGTGACTTAATGATTGTATTCTTGCATTATGGCCGTATGTGTGTAATGTGATTGTGTGTGAAGCATGGTGGGACCATGTGGAATGGCAGTATGGAATGATATAATCTACCGTGGGTGCAAGTCCCTAAAGGATTGGATTTGGTTGTACGTATGATGGATTCATGTGGGCATAGAGAGATGATGAGGCCGATAAAATAAGGATTTATTATACTGTACTTATTCTCTTGCAAATCTACTCTTACGATCATGTGTGCTCTTCTTTGGACTTAGAATAGATTAATTATACCGCTCTGTTTGACCAACGCACCAGCTGCATTTATGGATATGATGCACAGAGTGTTCAGACCGTACTTTGACAGTTTTGTGGTGATATTTGTGGACGACATACTGATCTATTCTAAGTCCAAAGAAGAGCACGAAGAACACTTGCAGACAGCTTTGAAGACTCTTTTGGAACATCAACTGTATGCTAAAATCAGTAAGTGTGATTTCTGGAAGAATGAGGTTAAATTTCTAGGACACGTGGTGCCTAGATCTGGAATTTCTGTGAATCCTGTCAAAATAGAAGCTGTTCTAAACTGGGAGAGACCCAAGAATGTAGCTGAAATCCGAAGCTTTTTGGGATTGGCTGGATATTATAGAAGATTTGTGGAGGAATTTTCTAAGATTGCAGCACCTCTAACCAACCTAACTAAGAAGGAAGTCAAGTTCACTTGGAATGATAAGTGTGAAGTGGCTTTTATAGAGCTAAGGAAGAAATTGACATTAGCTCCAGTACTAGTGATTCCAACTAGTGGGAAGAAATTATCAGTATGTACTGATGCGTCCTTGATGGGATTGGGATGTGTTCTCATGCAAGAAGGGCAAGAAGTAGCATATGCTTCTAGCCAACTCAAGGTACATGAGCGTAACTATCCGACGCATGATTTGGAGTTAGCCGCTGTGGTGTTCATATTGAAATTGTGGAAACACTACCTTTATGGGAAGGACTTTGAGCTCTTTACAGATCATAAGAGTTTAAAGTACTTGTTCACACAAAAAGAGTTGAACATGAGGCAAAATGGAGTTATTCAATGATTACATCACTACGCTTCAATACCATCCGGGTAAAGCTAATGTGGTTGCAGATGCTTTAAGTAGAAAACCACGAAGCGGGTTGGCTTGCCTAATAAGACAAGAACATAATTTAATTGAGGCATTCACTGGTTTGAACATTCGATCGAATAAAGAGAAAGGTGGTGGATTATTATGCCGTTTAGTAGTAAGACCATCTTTGATAGACAGAATCGGGGAAGGACAGAAAACTAAGTCAGAATTACAACTATTGGCAGCCGATGAGTCGAAGCCAGATTGGGTAATATCAGCAGATGGAATAATTAGATATCAGGGAAGACTTTGTATTCCTAAGGATGAGACCATTCGGAATGAAATTTTAGAGGAGCCCATAAATACAAGTATTCCATTCATCCTGGTGGGACAAAGATGTATCAAGATTTGAATAGGGCTTATTTGTGGCCAGGAATGAAGAAAGACAGCCTTATTTGTGCCTCGATGCCTTACTTGTCAACAAGTCAAGGCGGAGTACTTGAGAACAGCTAGGATACTTCAGCCATTACCTGTTTCAGAATGGAAATGGGAACATGTAACGATGGACTTCATCGTAGGATTGGCTATATCTAAAGGAGGAAGTGATTCAATATGGGTGATTGTGGATAGATTGACCAAGTCAGACACTTCATACCGGTAAAGACTACCTCATCTAGAGATGAATTGGCACGACTGTATATAAAAAAGATAGTTAGATTGCATGGGGTACCAGTGAGCATTGTATCGGACAGGGATACCAAATTTACATCCGAGTTTTGGATGAGCCTACAGAAGGCACTGGGCACTCAATTGGACTTTAGTACCACTTTTCATCCACAGACGGACGAACGGACCAAAAGGGTAAATCAGATACTTAAAGATATGCTCAGAGCATGTGTGATGGATTTTAAGGGAAGTTGGAGTGATCACCTTCCTTTAGTTGAATTTTCATACAACAACAATTATCAATCGAGTATTAGGATGGCACCATTCGATGCTTTATATGGAAGACCATGTAGGTCACCTGCATTTTGGACAGAAGTGGGAGAGAATAGCTTACTTGAGCCTGAAATAATCCAAGAGACTGCGGGAAAAGTGAAAATTATCCATGAAAAGCTATTGGCAGCTCAAAGTCGACAGAAGAGTTATGCGGACTGTAGAGGGCAAAAGCTGGAATTTGAGGTTGGAGATCATGTGTTTCTAAAAGTCTTATCAATGGAAGGAGTCATGAGATTTGGAAAGAAAGGAAAACTAGCACCTCGTTTGGGATCATGTTATTTGTTGTACATCAAGTAGAATGGGCTTGGACCAATTCTCTAAGACATGGACTAGTCATTTGGGGTCCATTGGACACCAAGGAGGACATCAAAGTAAATTCAAGTTATTTGAATTGGTAACTTGAGATTAGAGGGAAAGTATAACGACCCACCCCACCTGACACAATATTGTCCGCTTTTGGCTCACCCGAATCAGACTTCCCAAGGGGTCACCCTTCCTGGTACTACTCTCGCCCAAACACACTTAACTACGAAATTCTAATTGGGTTCATGACCATCGCGGCTTTAAAATGCGTTATGTAATAGTAGGGTGTGAATATACATATAAGTACTTCACCTTCACCTGCCAGGCCCTTGGGCCCACTCACGAGACACCCGCCCACGTAGGTCACCACAGAAAGTTTCCCACTAACCCACGTTCCATCCAAATAGGGGAGAGAAACTTCCTTGTCTCACACATCCAAAACAGAAAGGAGAAGGAGAGAAGGTTCGACCAAAGGGAAAGAGAGGAGAACTAGAGGAGAAAAGTTCAGATCTGAAAGTCAGTGTTTCCGAAAAGTGAAAGGAAGAAGAAGATCAGCCAAGGAGATTGAGAATCTTCACCATCTCAAGTGCAAAGAATCAAACCAAGAGAGGTATGTATTTTTTGATAATTTTACGGTAATTATAATCATAAGATTCAATTGATGCTATAGATATGAGTAGATTGATTTGCATGTGTTTATTTTGATCCATTATGAAGGATTGTGAAGGAAGAAATACACCTATGATTTATGTGTTGATTTACATCCATGATTGATTGATTCGATGATTTAATAATCCTATTTCCAGATCTGAACAGCCTGAATATCTAGATGCGAATCATGGCATGATTTGATGTAACATGATGAACCAATGTTAGATTTAGCAATGGGATTGGCTACATGATTATTGTTTTAATTTATACCTTGATTAACTTCATATTTTAGATCTAAGATACATAAGGAAGTTAGGGTTAACCTAGATCATGATCTGAATAACATTGGAGAATTAAGGTAGTTTGTGTTGATTTGAAGGATAAAGTATAGAAATTTCCACCAATGAATGATTTGTGAAGATGTTTAGATGCCAAAGTGTGTTAATTTGGGCGTGTAATGATCAGAGTTTGGAAAATATGAAAATTTCTCGAAATCTGAGCCGGAATAGCTTTCGGTAGGTACCTCGGTATATACCGAGAAATCTACCCATAGAGCCCCAGCTCTTTGGAAAATGTACCGAACCTCGGCACATGCCGAGGGATGTACCGAGACCCTCGGTAGGAGTCTCAGCAGGTACCGAGACATCTATTGAGAAGTCATGAACTCTCGGGACCATCTACCGAGTCTCGGCAGATGCCCACTCATGACTCATCATAGCATCATATCATTCATAAATCCTACATTGCATTGATTGTGACTTAATGATTGTATTCTTGCATTATGGTCGTATGTGTGTAATGTGATTGTGTGTGAAGCATGGTGGGACCATGTGGAATGGCAGTATGAAATGGTATAATCTACCGTGGGTGCAAGTCCCTAAAGGAATGGATTTAGTTGTACATATGATGGGATCATGTGGACAAGGTTTGATAGCACGGCGGGACCATGTGGATTGTGGTTGTAACATAGTGGGACCATGTGGAACAATTATTGTGCATAGTGGGATTATGTGGTGTGTGGCTATGGTTCATAGTGGCACTACGAGGTTGAAAGTAGAGTTTAGGTGATCTATGTGGGTGACATAGTGAACTTCGAACTTAGTGTGATACATGATGGGATCATGTTGTCCTGATTCGTAGTGGGACTATGGAGATTGTAAATACTGAGGTAATTTCATAATGGGTACGAAGGTGGGAATGATAAGATTAGATTTGTTATGTGATTAATTATGAAAGATGTATTCATGACTTGTTAATATTTTATTACATTCTGTTTGAACCTTATGTGATAATGTGTAATACGATAAAACTGGGGGAATGAACTATTTATATGATTTGTGTAAAAAGCATAAATGAATTGCATGGTTGATTTTCTATTGAGGTAGTTACTATAGATTATCAGTTCATCTCTACTGGCTTGTGGCTAACCCTTATATTTTTACAGGTTAGCACTATGAGTAATGTTAGTTGGGTCGGAATCCATGAGAGATACGAGCTTAACTTATTTCAGTTGATGAAACTTGTGGACAAGTTTATTTTAATTATTATGACTTTGTTTTGACCCCACGAGGGCAACGTTGTAATAGATAGTTGAACCATTTCGATGTTGGTTTAAATTAATTAGACTTCCGCTGTTATCTTATGTATGCTCTGATGACCTTGATGAGTGGTTAATTTATGAATGGTTATCCGCATCCATGGGTTGGATCCAACGACTGTTCTTTATGAATCCTCGAGATTCTACATCTCGGATTTGGGGCGCGACATATAGTGTTCTATGATTGTATTCACTCCAAGTTATTACCATGAAACTATTATGTTTGGTTTGGACTAACCTAATCCCTCGAGGAGGGATGACAGGATTGTTTTTTACTGGGCATTCTAAGCTCACACAACTTATTCATGTTTCAAGTTGAGGTGGAGTGACGGTTGGACGTGGATTAGTACTAAATTTCATTTATTGCTATTCGGATTCATAGTTTAGAATTGATGTAATAAGGTTGGTTTTGAGTTAGTTATTTGGGGATTGTAGGCTCTTCTGACGTCGTACTTGAATTTGCATATAATTTATTGTTTCCGCACTCTGATTATTCTTGTATTGTTAAGTTTTGATCGTTGTGTTCCGCGTTCCATGGCCGGCAACCCGAAGGTCCCACCTCGTGATCTGTGTCGCCCGCACAGGGATTCGTGCCACGGGATCAAGTGCGTGACATTTTCACAACTTTCAGTTCCCTTACCCTTGTAGTGTGATAAGTGCCTAGCACTTACCATTTTAACCTAGTTATTCATGATTATTAGTCTTTCTTGCCAAGCTTAATTG
>JAUPMG010280510.1:0-18451 GCA_031762675.1 Pachysandra terminalis | reverse complement strand
AATGTTATAGAAATATGAAGGTTGTGGAAGAGATGACTATTTCTGTTCCACTTTTATTTTCTTAGGCATATCTGAATTTTATTGAGCAGCTGAAGCTTCTGAGCAAGTGAGTATCTTCAACTTGTAGTTAGCCATACTGTCAGATTTTTTCTCTGTAGCTTCCATGCACAGTTTTATTGTACCAATTTGTGTTTTTTTCTTGCTTTTAGTGTTGGGACAAGTTTGGATGTTTGTTGTATCTGGATTGATTGGGTTTCAAAGTAATAGTTATGTTGTTGAGAGACTTTGTTGATAGCTATCTCTTGAAACAAATGGGATGTGGTTTTTCAGTTTATACTAAGTGAGATTTTATGTACTTTTTGAGGGAATGGGTCAAAGCTAATTTTCATGTACAAAAATTTCTTGTAAAATCTTGTTGGTTGATGTTACATTGTTATGTACAAAAATTTCTTTGTTTTGTTTCTTTTTGATGATTTTATTGGGGTATGGATTCTTATTAAGGGGTGGAAGTGTGAGTTTGTTAGAATGCTCTGTTTTTTCAATGTTCTATTTAGAGTTGGTGACTTTTTGTGTTCCACTATTTGCAAATTCTGTGGAACATGTCATATGTGCAGATTTTGTGGGAATTGTTTTAGATTTTTCAAATCTAGAATGATGCTCTATTTTATATACTTAGTTTATTGAGAGTTGTCCAGATGAGTGAAATGAATCTTTTGCTTTAAAATGATATGTTGTTTCTGCTCTTACACTAATTAATATTTGAATGACAACTTGCTACTGGGTTAGAAGAACTGAAAATGGAGGAATGTTTTCGGAGGAGATGGTTATAGCCTTTCTATGTGTTGGTATGAAAGCTGCCATTAGGCCGTGGAAATGCGTAAATGCTTACAACTTATGCACACTGTCTGTAATAAATTCCTTCCTCAGTTTTTACTATTGATCAGGACACCAGTTTTCTCTTCGGTTTATGGAGTTCTTCAACTTACAGTTAGCTATACCATCAGATTTTTTCTCTGTAGCTTCCATGCATAGGTTTACTGTACCAATTTGTGTTTTTTCTTGCTTTTAGTATTAGGACAAGTTTGAATATTTGTTGTATCTGGATTCATTAGGTTTCAATGTAATCGTTATGTTGTTAAGAGATTTTGTTGACAGCTATCTCTTGAAACAATAGGAATGTGGTTTTTCAGTTTATACTAAGTGAGATTTTATGTACTTTTTGAGGGGATGGGTCGAAGTTAATTTTCATGTACAAAAATTTCTTGTTGGTTGATGTTACATTGTCATGTACAAATTTTTTTTTTAAAGCAATATTAAGGTAACCCAAGTGTTACAACATGAGGTACAAGCATTACAATGTATATTACAACATAGAGTGTAAGTATTACAATGTAGGGTACAAGTATTACAACACTAGGTACAAGCATTACAACGTAGGATACAAACGTTACAATATGGAGTACAAGTATTACAACGTAGCGTACAAGTATTACAACATAAGATACAAGAGTTACAACAGGAGGTACAAGCATTACAACATAGGGTACAAACATTACAACCTGGAGTATAAGTATTACAACGTAGGGTACAAGTATTACAACATAGGGTACAAGCATTACAAAATAGGGATTACAACGACGGGTACAAGTATTTCAAAATAGGGTACAAGTGTTACATCAAGACGTACAAGCATTACAACATAGGGTACAAGCGTTACAACCCAGACTACAGGCATTACAACGTAGGGTACAAACATTACAACAGGAGGTACAAGCATTACAACATAGGGTACAAACGTTACAACCCGGAATACAAGCATTACAACATAGGGTACAAGTATTACAATGTATATTACAACTATTACAACATAGGGTACACGCGTTACAACAAGAGGTACAAGTATTACAACATAGGGTACAAATGTTACAATCCGGAGTACAAGCATTACAACATAGTGTACAAGTATTACAATGTATATTATAATCATTACAACATAGGGTACAAGTGTTACAACAGGATGGACAAGCATTACAACGTAGGGTTCAAGCATTACAACCTGGAGTACAAGCATTACAACGTAGGGTACAAGCATTACAACATAGGTACTAACGTTACAACTCGGAGTACAAACATTACAACGTAGGGTACAAGTATTACAACATAGGGTACAAGTGCTACAAAAGGAGGTACAAGCATTATAACATAGGGTACAAGCGTTACAACCCGGAGTACGAATATTACAACGTAGTGTACAAGTATTACAATATAGAGTACAAGCATTACAACATAAGGTACAAGCGTTATAACAGTAGGTACAAACATTACAACATAGGGTACAAACGTTACAATCCGGAGTACAAACATTACAACATAGGGTACAAGTATTACAACGTAAGATACAAGAATTACAACATAGAGTACAAGCGTTATAACAGGAGGTACAAGCATTTCAACATAGGATACAAACGTTACAACCCGGAGTACAAGCATTACAACATAAGGTACAAGTATTACAACGTAGGGTACAAGCGTTACAACATAGGGTACAAACGTTACAACCCGAAGTACAAACATTACAACGTAGGGTACAAGTATTATAACATAGGGTACAAGTGTTACAACAGGAAGTACAAGCATTACAACAGGAAGTACAAGCGTTACAACCCAGAGTACAAGTATTACAACATAAGGTACAAGCATTACAACATAGGATACAAGCGTTACAAGCCGGAGTACAAGTATTACAACATAGAGTACAAGCATTACAATAGGAGGTACAAGCATTACACCGTATGGTACAAACGTTACAACCCAGAGTACAAGTATTACAACGTAAGGTACAAGAATTACAAAATAGGGTACAAGTGTTACAACAAGAGGTACAAGTATTACAATATAGAGTATAAGCATTACAACACGAGGTACCAGTATTACAATACGGAATTCATGCATTACAACGTAGGGTAGAAGTATTACAACGTAGAGTATAAGCATTACAACATATATTGTAATGCTTGTACTCCATGTTGTAATGCTTATACCCTATTTTGTAATGCTCGTACTCTGTGTTATAACGCTTGTACTCTTACTGGAATATGGTTTTGGAGTTTCATAGTAGAATATTATGAAGTCATTGAAGCAAAAATTGCTTTGTAAGTGGCTAGCTTACAAGAATTAAATTTTTAGTGTCAAATAAATAAAAATAAAATGAATTAAGGACACTTCAGTTTTCATTTCAAGGTAGTCAACACCATCTGGAAGAGAATTTGTAAGCAGCCTAGTTTAGCCTAGCCGTAGATATATTTCAAGATACTGAAATATGGGGTGTACTTCTTAACACTGTATTATAACATACATTACATGCAAAGAGAGCTTCTCGATGGAAGGAAACCTAAATAAATACAAATATCCATACATCAGTCTTCACAATTGTGCTTATAAACTACAACGCCTGAGAACTGTCTGCTCTATCTACTCCTCTTGTTGTGCCAGAACTCAATGGTTCGCTCATCACATCAGGAGAAGCTGCTGCTGTTGTGATCTCTCCCTCTTCAAAGAAGTAGGCATCCCAAATATTTCCTGAACAAAGCCCTCTCATTAAGCTAGAGCTGATTTCTTTTACATCGAAAAAAAGGCAAATACTAGTAAAGGATCTTAATACAAGTCTGTCTTATAATATCTAAACCTACTGGCTTGCCATACTTGGTGGAAATTAGATGTAGAGAGTCGGAAACTCCCACTTGAATATATCAACAAAATAGATCTCCTGAACCAATAAAAGAAAGAAAGAAGAATCTTATCAAGTAAGAAGGAAAAAAGAAAGAAAGAAACTTCCCAACAGCTGTGAACAAATATTTGGCCTCATCGAGACTGGGCACTCAGTCAGTCAAAGTGTCAAAACATTTGGTTTTATTTGAGGCATCAGGATGAGGCGAAAAGTGCTCAACTTATTGTATCAAATCGTTATTCAATACCTAATAGAATGAAGTTAATAGTTGACAGAAATTGACTGAACCTACTAAATATAAGCAAAATAAACAGCTAATGAAAAACTAAACCAAACATAAAGTCATTGCTATCTTCCTGACAAATTAAACAAGGGGGATTCATCAAGTGAACTTAATTTACCTTCAGTAAATGCAACCTCAAGTTGCAAGGCCGAACTCCCTGCCCAATGCACACCATAACAAATTTTGAATATTGAAATAAAACATCAGCAACAGCTCGCTTGTTCTCTTCAATCTGTTATCACAACCAACTTTCTTTAGTCAGAATGACATGAAAGCATACCAAATCCTCATTAGTTTAAGTGAATGTTAAATCACAAAGGTGTAGAATTAAGAACCGCTCAAAATTTGTCCATTAAACTCTTCATTGAGCGGGAAGACCATCTAAATTCTCTACAGCTATGATTTTCAAAGTTCCAAACAAGATGAGGCAAAATGCACTTAACTAGTACAAAGCTTTGAAGATGATAAAAGAGGGGCCCTGAAGTGAGGCTGCAAAATAAATAGTGGACAGATTTAGTAGTGCTTCAAAATTATGTCTTCATGAAGTGATAATTGGACTAATGAAAAATGTTATTCACCATTTCAAATATGTATATATGTGCGCGCATGCGGGTGTATACATGTGTGTAATGTTGGGGAGGGGGGATATGGACAGTTCATCAGTTGAAGGAATGGTTAAAGACTGGATAAGATGAGTAAATTGTTCATCGTTGATGGCTCGTGCCAATCCATTGAACACCTTTTTTTTTTTCAAACACAGAAGATCAAGAAACCTAGTAATATGATTTATATAACATGCAAACTAAACTTATCAACTTTAATTGCGACCTCTACCTCTACCTCTCCCTCTTCCTCTTCCCCCGCCTAGACTGATTGGGGTTAGGAGTTGGAAGCAAATAGCAAGAGTCAGATGCAAGAATGATTTCTCCAGACTCCTTTAGATTTCCAAGATAAACATTAAGAAATCTTGAATGTGCAAAGGGCAGGTCAGGGTATTGAGATGTAATGTATGCAGATATAGATTCTTCGTTTGATCATTTTTCTTCACTCAATACCTCAATTGCCCTAATTATTATCTGCATTCGGTGGAAACAAAAAAAAAAAAACAAAACAAAACAAATCAGCAACCTCTCACAAACTAAATGACCTAATTTAACTAACCAATACTAACATATACAATGATTACCTCTGTATAAGGAGGGTGATCTGGGGTGTGGATTTTAGGAAAAATAGAATGTATACGTTCTTTAATTTGAATGGTTTGTTGCTCTGACAATGGTTGTTCTCGATTGGATCTTACATGTTCAATGACATGCTCTTCTAATTTTTTCATAGCTGGAGAACAGTCAAGAGTAGGAGAGGATACAAACCGAACTATTCTTTCGCGATCCTTGTTTATTGTGCTAAGAGTGATATCAATTATTATCCTTTCTCGCAAGTAAAGAATATTAGCCTGTTATACCAAAGATTGAAAATGAATACATGCATATAATATGTATATATATAGCAACTTATAAACTTGATCAAAAAATAAAGATAAAGTAATTAATTAAAAATATATATCCTTTCCTGGGTGAAGTTCTTCACTAGAAACTGTCCATCCCAATATTCCATGAACATGATCATGAATACTCCACAGTCTACTCTGTAATAGCAAAAGTTCAAGGATAATGACACTAAATCATATCATATAGAAGAACTTTATTTCTAAAATGCTTACCCCTCCAAATCTTGATGTGGAACATCAACGATATGCTTTGGCCATTTAGAAATGGTGATACTCTCACAAATTAGTTTTTCAAGCATTTGTCCAATCTTTTCCACCTAACTAATCAACAAAATGTATTATAACATAATATCCCGGACTAACAAAAAGAACTTGCTTATTCTAAACTTATACAAACCATTATCCTTGACTTTGACCAACTCTGTGAATTGGTTCCCATAGTCATTGAGTTTAGTACTTCTACTCGACTATCTCTTATGTTGATAACATAAGTAAACCAATGCTTTCTATAACAAATAGGAATGAAGAGCTACATGGAAAAAAAAGAATGACATTCATTCAACTTGAACCGTAAGTGCAAATCATAAACAATAACATTTTCAATTATGTAAATTTAAGATTTACCAGATGGCATTCATTCAACTTGTAGCCCAACGTCCGAGCATCAAAATGAGGATGTAAATGATCAATTCCACTATCCTCCCTCAACTTCAATATATCATCTTATCGAATAAATTATGTATTACTTAAAACAAACTGACAAATACTACAAACAATAAATCATATAAAGTGATATTTTAGGGATGTACCACAAATCCTGAGCTAAAGTAATGCCTTGTCATTTTTTTCTCCTTATTTCTTTGATTCTTGTTCAATATCTTACAAATAGCATTCATTTCCTACAAAAGTATGAAACAAGTAAATAAGACGTTGGAAAAAAAAATAAAGTGATAGAAAATATAGTTAGCACATACAAAACTACTTATCATCCTATCAGCTCTCAAGTAACCAAGATTCCCACGGGTAAGATAGTCTTCTTCAATACTCCATAATATTTCATTGCAAATGTATATAATTATAACAAATAAATATCAATATAAACATAAAGATTATAATTCTAATACATAATTACAGTTCAAAGACTTACTCATCACCCCCATCATACTTGTTGAAATAATTCAACACTGTTTTCTCATCTTCTCGTAATGGAGGAAACTTATAAGCAACTATAAAAGGAGTCCTCACATGTTGACTCCTTTGACGAATTCACTTTGGGTATTGAGATTTCTCCACAACAAGAATATCTTCAACTAGTTCATCCTGGTAAGGCATGGAATCTCCAGTATTGCTAAATGGGGAGGAAACATGTGGAACATGATCAGAATGACTAGGAGAGAACTCTTGATCTGAGGCTGATG
Organism: Pachysandra terminalis; assembly: GCA_031762675.1. NCBI lineage: Eukaryota > Viridiplantae > Streptophyta > Magnoliopsida > Buxales > Buxaceae > Pachysandra > Pachysandra terminalis. The sequence continues at coordinate 11,516 of JAUPMG010280510.1, read as the reverse complement.
GGTAGTGCACATGATGGCCGACATCAATAGGTAAGGGATCGTGTGAAACAGGTTGAGGGGTCGTCGAACAACCAACCTCAGTAGGTAAGGGATCACTCGAATCTATACAACTAGGCCCAACATTTGAGGGACCCTGTCCAACAGTAATCGTCGATCGAGCGCCATAAACTCTTAACACGTGCTCAATAAGTGCACATATGTGATGCTTAATTTCATTTGATGTTGGCACTACTAACTTTATACTTGCAATAAGATTGGAGAGATGCTCATGCAAACCCTACATTAAGTAGCATTTTGTTACTAGTTATAAGGAATCTTACAAATGCATAAAAAACCAACAATAATTTACAATTACTTACAGGATCAATGCTCCTCAAACCCTCAAAAGATATTTCAGTGGTCCTTGCCTCATGGTCGTCTCTAGCTGCGTTAGACTTCGGCATCCCACGTTTTAATATATCCGCATCTGCCTCCATATCTCCTAAAACCTACAATAAACAAATAAATTTCATAAGAAAAATATTACATGATTATAGTATAGTCTGCAAAAAACTACATGATACCTTTCCTTGACCATATCCGCCAAGTTTTTTTTTTCTGTTTTCTCTCTTTTTTTGATCTCTTCATCACCCCATGCCAATAGGCGTGGGATAGGTCTATTGGCCAATCGTGGCTCAATACAAAATTGATCATAGTAAAATAACTGCAAATGAGTAATATTTATTAATTTATATTCCTTATATTAGAATGAAAAATGAATGCTAACCAACTTCATTACCTTAAGAAATAGCAAACACCCTCCAATTGCTTTTCTTCTTCCTAGCTGAAAAAGAGCAATCTCTTCACAAAGTCTATCAAGGACGAATTTTGACCAATTGTATTCCCTAATTGCCTTCGCATCCAATAATGAATATAAATACTTTGTACTCACATATGAATTGGATTCAGGGCATAAGAGAATACCAAGTGAAAATAGGACAAAGACCCTAATAAATTCATCCCCATGTCCTATTGTTTTGAAGCTATTTACAATGCTATTAACCGAAATCTCAGACTTTTCCACTTCAAATCTGCTAAGAACTTCATCTAACGCTTCACTAGACCCAGTTGTTACTACCTCTCTGTCTATAGATGGCAGCCCAAAGATAAATTCAACATGACCTGGGGTTATGGGTATTGTATTACCTTTAATTTCTAGGGAAAGATCTAATAGGGTCAAAACTTTTCACCAACCATAAGCATATCTCCCTACGTAAGGTAGTACATTTCAATTGTGAAAGGTGACCAAAACCCAAACCTTCCACAACAAGCTTTTGGTCTTCGTTTAGCTCTTTCACACCAGCCACATTTGTTTGGTGAACATCATGTTACAAAAGCTGGCTGTAATGAATAACACTTTGTTAAAATTAGTAATAACTTAAAGAATAATATTAATAACTTTCACAAAAGGATAAAATCGATAAATATTGTAACTTAACTTACCATTCCTCTTGCCATGGGACTACGTGGAGGTGTATTTGATTGATATTTTTGTTTTTCAAGTCTTGCCAATTCCTCATATTCTAATTTTTTTTCCTCAGACAAACTGTATCATTCCTTTTTGGCTTCTTGGGTAATCTACAACAACAATTGCGTGTAGTTGAATAAGGATTTAATTCTTATAGTACAATGAATAAATTCAATACTCAAATTTAATTAAGATCCATACAGTTTTCAGGATGAACGAACCAGTTTGTTGTTTTTTCCATTCATCAATATACTTTGACCTGTAACATCCATAAACAAAAATACTCTTATAACATCAAAATATAGATTCTCTTAACACCCGAAAGAGCTATGGAGTCTTATGCAACAATTATTCATTCTTACAAGAAAAGAACCCATGGATTCGGTGGACGATATCTACGTGAAGAAGAAGATGGCTCATTCGGATTCGACTGAGCTCCTTTTTTCTTGCTAATAGTTTTTCGCCCCATCTATTATATTGAAAATAAGCATAAAATGATATCCTTGTGAGAATTTAAACAATAAGAGAACATGTTGATTTTGTAACAATTGACAACTTAGATAAAGTTTTGCACTATATAGATGAGAAAATCTCGGCACTATAGACTAACTCATTAGTGAAAGCACTTATTTGAGTGGATCTTTTCCTGAGATGGTTAGTGGTTACTAGTGTCTCATACTAGGAAGTAACTATATAATCTAAACACTTTGTACAGTAGAAAAACATTTCTATGAGGAATTAAAACACGGTAACAAGACTTACAACCATAGATTAGTAAACGACAGCAGAATTATACAATGTTGTGAAACATTTTTCTTTTCTAACTAGACGAAATGCAACCACCATAATATATATAGACCCGCCATACCTGCTTCGATCAGTATTCTAGCTAGCTTATGATCTGGGCCTTGCTTTTACTGTTAAAAGAAGAGAATATATATATATATATATTCACTTGAAGAAGCATTGCTTGCATGCAGAGTTAAGTCTCTCCACAAGATATTACAGGGAAAAAAAAATCAAAATGAAAAGAACCCATTAAGAGTCTTTCAATTACAGATATCAGATTGTACTACTATAAACTGAAACTTCATAAGAAGCAAATGACCACAACCATAAACAAACTGAAACTGTAAGTAAATAAAATAAAATAAAATAAAATAACCAACCAACAGTTTCCACTATTAATGGGCAGAATGCAATCTATTAGTGCTAAGCTAAAATCTTATTCTTAAGCATATCATTACATAAGTCTCAAGTGATTGACCTATCTATATATTTTTGCATAAAAAAAAACCAATTCAACCATGAAACTATAAACTTAATTAAAGATATTGGACTATATAACATATCATGGAAAAATAAACAAATAAATAGTTAGAAAAATTGAAAATAAAATAGAAAAAAGAAATAAAAAAGAGAACACTGAATTATTATTATTATTTAAAAAAAAAGAAAAAAAAAAGAAAGAATCTGATCAAAATGATAACAGTACTCTTATGCTTTATAATACGGGTACAAGCATTTCAGCCCAGGGTACAAGCATTTTAACACCGGATACAATCGCGGTGCAACAAATCCGGGTACAAGCATTTCAGCCCAGGGTACAAGCATTTTAACACCGGATACAATCGCGGTGCAACAAATCGTCCAACATTTCAACTAGACGAAATGCACTCCAAAATTACGACAAATTAGAAGTAAAAAAACATACCATGAAAATTTGCTTTCAAAATAGGGACGAAATGAATTCAAACGTAAGATTCAATCAACCCCCAACTATTATTTTTGATCAGTTGGGGTTTTCCAGACACAATGGTTCCCATTTCCTCTTTTCCCAACAAAATTAAATCAAATCAAATAAATATTGCCTGGGTTTTGTAGAAGCTCTCAGATCTCTTCAGTTCGTTGAGTCCAGCCTCAAAGCTGCATATGGGTTTCGATGGTTAGTTTTTGACTAAAATTATCGAAGAGAAAAAGGGGTCAAGAGAAGCCCTTGATTTGGTTTTTGCAGAAGACAGCTAGGATTTCAATGGGTTCAGATTGGGGTTAAAAATCTGGGTTTGAATAGAGAAGAGAGAAAAGAGAGACGAGAGAAAATTTCGGGTTCGATTGGTTCCAATGGCTCCCATTTCCTCTTTTCCCAACAAAATTAAATCAAATCAAATAGGTAATACCTGGGTTTTGTAGAAGCTCTTGGATTTCTTCAGTTCGTTGAGTCCAGCCTCAAAGCTACACATGGGTTTCAGTTGTTAGCTTTTGACTAAAATAATCGAAGAGAAAAAGGGGTCAAGGAAGCCCTTTATTTGGTTTTTACAGAAGATAGCTAGGGTTTCAATGGGTTCAGATTGGGGTTAAAAATCTGGGTTTGAATAGAGAAGAGAGGAGAGAAAAGAGAGAAGAGAGAATTTTGGGTTCGATTGGGAAATTTTGCAGAGAAGAGAGAGAGACGCGGGATTCTTTTTTCGTTTCGTTTTTTGAATTTTTTTTTTAAAGCAAGTTAACGAATGAAGGCTCCGTTAACCCACACGTGAAAAAGCCCGAGCATTTCGTCTGGACACGTGGCGGCAATCCGCACACCGTCCAGACGAAAGTCCAGACAAACTGCTCTCGTCTCTCTTCTCTATTCAAACCCATATTTTTAACCCCAATTTGAACCCATTGAAACCCTAGCTATCTTCTGCAAAAACCAAATAAAGGGCTTCTCTTGACCCCTTTTTTCTCTTCGATTATTTTAGTCAAAAGCTAACCACTGAAACCCATGTGTAGCTTTGAGGCTGGACTCAACGAACTGAAGAGATCCAAGAGCTTTTACAAAACCCAGGTAATACTTATTTGATTTGATTTAATTTTGTTGGGAAAAGAGGAAATGGAAACCATTGGAACCAATCGAACCCGAATCTTTCTCTCGTCTCTCTTTTCGCTCCTCTCTTCTCTATTCAAACCAAGATTTTTAACCCCAATCTGAACCCATTGAAACCCTAGCTGTCTTCTACAAAAACCAAATCAAGGGCTTCTCTTGACCGTTTTTCTCACCACAACCCCTCCACATATCACATCAACGTTTCCATTGCACTAATGGCCCCGAATCGTCTGTACCGAGCTTTTTCACTGAAGTGTGCATTGATAATATGGGTACACGACACATGTCCAGTGCAGCACACGTGATGGTCATGCAGGGAGCTTAAAGGGAATTAGCACAAACGGCTCTGCAAGTCCAAGCCCCTTCATCAACTTTCATCGTTGCCATTATTCTTATTCTTTTCCCTTCATCCAATGCGATTCATTCATTTCCCACAACACTTGTGAGAATATCTATACTTTGAAAATCTCTGCGAAGATTTCTGCCGAGAGAGAGAGAGAGAGAGAGAGAGAGAGAGAGAATGAGTTGGGAATAGTGAAAGGTAAGTCTTGAGGTGCTAAGCTTGAGAATCTTCCATCGTTGGGTCATAACCACAGCCTACCATAACCACAGCCTACCGTACATGACCATTTGAAACCCTCATGCAAATAGAGCTTTGTAAAATTCTTTTCAAAACTCTTTTTATTGCTTTAAAACAATCTAACACTTCATTAAAACAATAAAGCAACACTTCTATATCAACTAAAATGAAACTACATGTTTCCCACCACCATAAAACACAAATCACTTACACCTTCAACCATAAATCCAATCTCCATTGCTTTGAAAGCCATTTAAAATAGAATATAGATTAAGGAAGAGAAACTAGAGGTTAAGAAGACCTACCTCAATCCAACGCAAGCGAAAAAGAAATCTCTACACGAATTTAAAAAGGATGAAAGAAGAATCCACAAGCTTCAAGCCTCCAAGAGCAATCTCCCACAAGAGCAAAAACCTCCGAACCCTAAGTTTTTCTCTCACCAGAGAAATCCCCGAAACTTCTCTACAATCCACAAAGCCAAACAGCCCAAATTCCAAAAAAATGAACCAACAGGGCTTGTCCTCACTCCTCTATTTATAGGAAAGCTAGTGGTTTTCTGGTTCACCCGACCAGTCCAACCACAGTTTACCCATAAACCACATAAAACCAGAAAATCACATAGAGCAAACAAAAGAATATTGTGTATGCCTACCCACACAAGCATACACACACTCATACACTTAAATGTGTATAACATAAGATCAAACCATGCAAATTCAAATCGGACAAGGCAGATAGGCATGCAATTCAATAATAAACAATATAATCACAAAAAACAATTAATAATTTATCACATGTACAGTGTGAGTGCGTGCCACGTATACAAAAATGAACAGATCACCACAAATAGTGCAAAACCAAAAAAAAGAAAAAAAATCACCCACAGTCATCATAATCAGTGCTCTTTTATTAATAAAACATGCAAATTCATCTCGAATATGGTAACTAATAAATTTTAACCCCCACTCGATGACCAGTTAAAATAATACAAACACAGATTATTTGAAGGACTAAGCGCCCAGTTCTTAAAAAGATATAAACCATCAAACTAATCTAGAGCACTGAAGCAAACGCAAGGAAGTCCCTATCACGTTCAAAGGAGGCCATGACTTGTTCATCCAAAGTCACCCAAGCTTCTATTCCATTGCCCACTTTGGTGTCAAAGTAAAGAACAAAATTACTAAAATCATAGTTTGGTGAAGTAGCAGAACTTACCCATGAAGGCTTTCCCCATCCAAAATCTGCTTCATATAGAGAAACCCTACAGACACTGCTGAAGATACAAGAATCTACTTCATCTGCAGAATAGATTTGATCCCACTCTTTACTGTCTTCTAAAATCCTAAAGAACACTTCATGATCACCTTGAGCTTCTCTCAAACGCTCATTGTTAACTTTGCTAATAGCTTCACTCAGCTGACCTACCAAGTCACCTAACTCGCTCTCTTTCTCCATCGTCGATGATACTACACTCGCACTCAAGGTGAAATTCCCGATTGAATTCACCGGCAATGGTGGAATCATCCTCCCACGCATGCTAATTACATGCTGCGCCACAAAAAGCTTTTTCGAAAAACCAGGTTTTGCTTTAGAGGCAGCCATTAACTTTTGCCAGATAAACAACGACACCACTCGGACCCGTGTGGGCTGCTTCAGACTTGAAGAGTACTTGTTGTTAATCAACTTCACCTTGAGAGCAGCTATGTTTGAGCCATCAAACACAAACCTTCTTGTTCTTGTAGTGAGCTTTACTTCAGATTCCGCAACGTTTGGCATGAACCCTGATAAATCTCTTGATGGAAAGAGAGAATCTTGTATGAAGATGGGACACACAGCTTCACTAGAACCACGAGAGATTGAAGCCCAATCTGCGATAAATGAGCCACTGGATGATCCATCCATGATCCTGTGCAAAAAGCACATACCGATCTCTACTACTCCACGTTCAAAGTTGTTTACTTGAATGGCTAATTGAGCTATGTTATTATCTGTTTCAATTTTATCGAAACAACATGGAAGGAATTGATGAAGTACCTCTATTTCAGGTTCCTTTAGAAAGTTTGAGAGCTCGGAATTGACTTTGGCCTCCAAATAATCAACCCCCTCGTCGTTACAATCAATCGAGGAGTCGTTTTGGATCCTTCCGGCAAGTGGGTAGTACCGCGTCAAGGACTCCGATAAGGATATCTTTAGCTGATTATGATTAGATCTGGTTTTTCCTTCATTGGCTTCAACAGGGTAGAAGAAGATGACGGGAACATAAGTTTGAGGGCTAATCTGATCAAGAAGAGAGAGCTTAAAGCTTCTAAGATTAAAGGGAGTTGGGGAGGATGGTTTGATGGTTTTGAGATGATTTCAACCTTCATCTTCACTTTGCCTTTCCTTCCAAAAGGGAAATCTTGTAGCTATGGTTCTAAGATTCGGCTAAGGCCTTAGCTGAAACCAGTTGTTTGGGAAACGTTGAATGTGGGTAAGGGGTCGGTAAAAGGAATATATATCATATTAAAAAGGGATTATCCAGTACAAAGTTTGGTTATATATCAAATTATAGATCTGCCTTGATAATCATCTCTAGAAACTTGATTCAAAAAGTAAGGGGGTTTGTTAGATCCTGTTGGATTTTAGAGATGGGTCGACTCGATTAGCCCGATCAGTTTCATTGTATGTGATTCTAGTAATCACGTATTTTGACGTGGGATATTTTTCAATTCGATAGAGATCTTCAGTTGTATTCGAATTCGTGTGCATCAAGGTACGTAATCCGGATTGTTTACTACCTCCAGATCCAATACAATTTTTTTTTAAGGGGGTTCCACAAGCAATGTCTGTTCTGATTGCTGATAAGTTCTAGAATTAGTTTAGGGTCGCCTTCCATGATAAGAGATGGTACGTTCCTAGCCAAGGCCATCTTAATGCCTTCAAGAAGAACAAGTACTTCCGCCCAGTTGCCGGTGGCGTCATCCAATCCAGTAGCGAAACCACAGACAAAATTCCCAAGGTAATCTCGACAAACATCACCACTAGCAGCACAGAGTAGCTCTCCTCTGCTAGCACAAAGAAAATCGAGTTTGTAGAAGTTGGTGGGAAAGATCCCACCTCACAAACACCGGTTCCTTGATCACGTGCATTATGTGCATTAAACGTTAGTTGAAACCAATTGTAGCCTTCAAAAGCCTTAGACCCGATGGCTTCCAAGGGTTTTTTTTATAAATTCTATTGGGACAGTTGGTCTTGAGGTATGTGCGATGGTAAAAGACTTTTTCGCGACTGGCTTTTTTCCTAAAGAACTCAATCATACATTCATACTCTTATCCCTAAGGTTGATAACCCTAGGGTTGTTGGTGAGTTACGGCCTATATGTAATTTCACTTATAAAATTATTTCTCACATGCATTTTGTTCAACAGTATGAGGCCATTACTTAACAAAATCATGGGGCCTACTCAAAGTGCTTCTTGCCTAGCCGATCTATAAACGATAATATTTTAGTGGCGACTCCAGACAACCCAATCTATCTTGGGTCCAACTGACCCGGGGTAGTTAATAGAGATGACTGGATGCTGTAGTTTTATCTTTGTATTTCCTTATTGTAATAATGATAGCTGGAACCATGTTTATGTTTGGATTTGAATTTTGATGTAAGGCTCTTCTAAAGCCATTTCATTTATTTAATCAGTTGTTTGTATTGCTTCCACATATTCTGAGTTTTGAATAATGTTGAATTTTACTTTATTTCCTTCATTGTTTTGATTATGATATGGCGATACATGGTCCAGAAATGAATCCCGAAGGTCAAACCTTGTGATCGTACAATCCCACCTAGGGATCTGAGTCACCGAGATCAGGGGTGCAACAGTACCCGTCCTCGTAGCAGGCCTCCCTGGGTTAGAATCCCTAAATGTGTGTGGGTATCCGTCTTCATCAAAGGCATCCCTGGGTGTTAATCCCTAAATGTATGAGAAATAGCTACGGGAATTGAGCTCGAGTTGGTAGAAAGTCCTATGGAACCACGCTGCACATGTGGGAGGTTCGAATTGAATTGACCGTAATGTCGTGGATTCGGGTGGAGATTTTTATTTGTGGAGTTGCTTGACCGGAAGGGTCATGGAACGTGGTGTTGGTGGAGCATGTTTGGGTGGACCGGTTGATCATCGGGAAGTGTATTGTTTGCATTCATTCATATTATTGCATTGCATCCTTGCATTGAGCATTCTTGTGTGTTTTGCATTCAGTCATTACATGTGCATTGCATTCATTCATCTTATTGTTTGCAGTTTATATTGTGGGTATTGTGGTTATTGACTTGTTGATATTCCGGTTATCGACTTGTTAATGTTGTGGTTATCGATGTATGCTTATTACGGAGCTATAGCTATTGGATTATTAGCATTGTATGGCTATGGATGTGTTGATATTATTGACACTGACATGTTAATATTATTGGTATTGAATGGCTTTTAGATTTTTAATATTATTGATATTGCATTGTTGTTAATATGCTGAAGTATATCGTTATGGATTGGTTGATATTGTGGAGTATGTGATATGTTGCATTAAAGAGTTCATAAGAATTGTTGTTTGCTGATATTCGAATATGTGATTATCTTGATACTATGGTTCTGAATTGATATGATATAGTGGTTGAAAGAATATATGGTTTTGATACTAGGAATTGATATGATAGTGTGCTTCGTGAATTATATTCATTCCATTTTATCCCACAATACTTTTTTATTTTGATGTGATAGCATATGGTTGCATGATAATTCATGATATTTTCTATAATGTGAAATGTTGCATGGACTAATGTTGTTCCTTGAGGGTGGTTGTCGGGATTGCTTCTTACTGTGCCTTCTAAGCTCACGCAACGTTTCATGTTGCAAGTTGAACTGCGATAAGGACAAGATGGACTAGTTGCTATTTTCTTGTTGTTTCAATTTTAGAACAATTATCTTTATTTTCTTTTATGGATTTGGTTTTTGGATTATGGGTTGTAGGCTCTTCTGAAGCCGTATTTTGATTTTAATATAGCTTATTGCTTCCGCACTCTAATTAGTTGGAATGAGAGTTGATATTACTTTCATTATTTATGTTTATTTGGTGATCCGCGTTCCATGGAAGGGAACCCGAGGTCGCACTTCGTGATCCGTGCCAACCCGCATAGGTATTTGTGCCACAGGACACGGGGCACGACAGAATGGTATCAGAGCTCTAGGTTAGTTTACCTAGGGTTAAGAGAGCATAGAGGAGAAAATTAGGATTCACAAGTTTATAGTTGTTTGTTGGGTGCATAACATGCTTGTGTGATTACTTATTATGATTACTTGTGTTGATTGATCTAGAGACTCTTAAGTTTGGTGAACCTAGGAAAGAACATAGAAACATGTAAACCTAGGAATCACATGACTTTGTGGTATGTAAAACATGACTTGTTTGCTGAACCTTGTGAAGGATTTGATTGTCTCTATGATTTGATTGTTGCCATGTTAAGTGCTTGAACCTATACTAAGATTGAAATTTTATAATCAAGCATAATAGACTGTAGGATTGGAGATTCTAGAAATCTAACGTGCGTAATTTTGGGGACGAAAGGGAAGTATGTAGTGACCCGGATCCATTAATTAATAATAATAATTAAGGTGAGGTTATTTAATAAAGGTAAAAAACAATATGTAAAATCGAATTAATAGTGTTAATGTGTTATAGTTGTGCATAATCGGATTAATTTATAATTAAGTAAAAGTGTTGTGGTCAAAGTGTAATTAATAGGAAGTGTAGGGTATAATATGTAATTAACTGAAATTTATATGGGATGAGAATGGAGTTGGCCATGTGAGCCATTAATTAGAAATAAGGTTAGTTTAGTAATCTCAATAGAATTTGAATTAGATTTGAATTAAAGAGAGTTTCTATTTTATAGAAGTTTTTTTCGGAGAGGATTCCTTGTGAGAGAGTTGCCTTTTATGTTTGGTTTGCATATGGGAAGTTAGGAGAGGTTTAGGAAGAGTATTATGTGTAAAAGGGAAGTGATATATATGTGACTATAAGGGGTGACGTGAATAGTGTTGTTGTGGAGAGAAAGTGTTAGGGTTTTGTTTTAAAGAGAGAGGGATCTGGAAAAGAGGAAGAAGAAGAAGAAGAGGTGAAGAGAAGAGGATAGAGGAAGAAGAAGGGTCGTGCTGTGTCGCTTATCTTAGATCCAAACCATGTAAGTTGCATTTTCTGTATAGCCTTCTTGGAACTTCTAAGTCAATTGTATGTATACGCATAGTTGTATGAGATTGATTCTTGATGTATTAAGATTTCTCATTAGATCTAATACCCATATTGTGATTATGCATATAATGTGGTTGTTTGATGCTTATTGTTCAGTTATGTGTAACTTGAAGCCATGATAATGGATGTGTTAGAACCATGTTATGAATATCTAGTACGAAATATGGTTATCTCTCGATGTGTTTATGTATATGTGATTTGATCCATGTTAGATGCAACTATGATGTTACTTAAGTGTTGGGTATGATGTGTTTTGTATATGTTTGATGTTTTGATATATATATATATATA